>JAHTLZ010000252.1:3585269-3629962 GCA_023846285.1 Phrynocephalus versicolor
ACACACACACACACACACACACACACACACACACACACACACACACACACACACACACACACACACACACACACACACACACACACACCACTTGAGAGCACACCTTTTGACCCACCTTGGCTTTATAAACCTCTCAGTCTGACTTGCAAGGATGACTTGACCCAATGTGAGAGGCTCTCTGTTGCAATGAACAATATTAATTAACGGCACAGTGCACACCGAACGGTTTTGAAAATCCAAGAGAGGCCCGACTTGGCCTCTACATCCTGGCTTGAACTCAACCACAAGAAAAGGAAAGCCAAGCACACCACCGTGTATATATTAATATTTTGATTTATTTAGGCCCTGTTTCTAAATTCTGCCAAAAGTAACAGCAACCCCATTCTTGTCCTTGTCTTTTTGCATACTGTGGTAGGTTTCTTTCCTAGATGGGTGAAAACAAGCAAGAGCTTTATAATGTTCAAGAAATGCCATCCACTGCGTGGAGCAAAAACTTACTACAGTCTCAAGTTCTTTCTCTCGCCCTCTGTTTGACTTACGCCTTTCTAGATCCAAAGCGTGTGCACTTCTAATCTGTGTCCCGTCGCTATATTATCTGTTTGTTAAAGCTCCCGTCAGAGTGGCTGGGAAGCTGTGCAGTAATTATTCTGGGGAGGTGTGTGTGTGTTAGAGAATAGCCTGTGTGTAGCAGAATCAGTGCCAACGCAATTCTACAGCCCCTCTGTTGCCTTTACCTTTATGCAGATGCCCTGCCTTACTCGATACGGGTACTGTTGGAAGCTGCTGTCCGTAGATGCGATGGCTTCCTGGTGAAAGAAGAAGATGTGATGAACATTTTGGATTGGAAAGCAAAACGGAACCACGTCGAAGTGCCCTTCTGTCCCGCCCGAGTCCTCCTCCAAGACTTTACGTAAGGCACATTTCCCTCGTGACCTCGTTCCAACTCGATTTGATGAGTTCCAGCAGAGCAGACTCGATCCAGGTTTCCAGGGCGGAACCTCCACGGTGTTTAGATAGAAAATTCAGCGATTCATGTCGTAGGTTTATGCTGGCGGTGACTCGACGGAGCCACCAGTGCATGTCAGTTGGGAAGTGGTTGAAAGAAGGAGATATCCTTGTCCCACGAAATGCTACTCTGTTTTGTATGTGGGTGCAGCATGTGCTGTAGTTCATATCTAGCGGTAATTTTTTAATTATCTTGCCACCAGAGCTTGGGAAGTGCTGGCAGAGCAATTTTGGGTGCTCTAGAGGCCTGATGATGATGATGATGATGATGATGATGATGATGATGATGATGATGATGATGATAATAATAATAATAATAATAATAATAATAATAATAATAATAATAATAATAATAATAATAATAATAATAATAATAATAATAATAATAATAATAATAATAATAATAGCAGCTTATTGAGGCTCTGGCTGTCCCCTAACTTAAATATTTCAACCTAAGAATTGGCCTTCTGTTTGAGCAGTAGTTCCCAGATGTTCTTGGACTACAAGTCCCAGAAAACCCTGACCAGCACAGCTTTGTGGGGAAGACTTCTGGGAACTTTTACCCAAGAACATCTGGGAGCCACTGTATTACAGGATTCGTCATTCCGACTCAGTACTTTGTCAAATCCAGGTGCCTAAGATGTAAGAACCACGACTTCGTTGGGCATATGTTTTTGAATTGCCACCTTAAGAGTTAAATGCTACATTGATGCATCCTCTGTCCTCTGTCCTTGGTGGGTTCATACTCAAAACAATTGTTTATTCTTTTCGTCAGTGGAATCCCTGCAATGGTAGATTTTGCTGCTATGAGGGAAGCGGTGAAAAATCTTGGAGGAGAACCTGCGAAAGTCCATCCTGCCTGCCCAACAGACCTCACTGTCGACCATTCTTTACAGATTGACTTCAGTAAATGGTATTATTTATTTTCTTGTAAAGCCCAGACACAGGGTCATTTGTTAGAATCCTCAGATATGAAACCATGTCTCTTACTTTGTATTTGTTGATTTTCTGAAAGATACATGTGAACAATTGCCTGGCAATGCAAAATATTTCTGTTGTTAACTCTCTTCCCCTCCACCCTTCAATTTTTAAAAAGTGCAATAATGGCTCTTACTTCGTATTTGTTGATTTTCTGAAAGATACGTATGTTACAGTGAACAGTTGCCTAACAATGCAAAATATTTCTGTTAGTAACTCTCTTCCCCTCCACCCTTCAATTTTTAAAAAGTGCAATACAGAACACTCCCAATCCCGGAGGCGGGGACCCGCAGAGACCACCACCCAAACTTTCTCCTCTTAAAACCCCTCGCAAGCTTCCATGCCGGGGCCAGAGCAGTTGCAAGGGGCCCTGCGACCGAGAATCCAGACGCCACGGTGGACAGCTTTCGGTGCAGATCGAGAACACCCCTCTCTTATGTCCTTTTCATCTTCAACCAGTGCCTGAGTAAGTTGCACTTTATGGCTCGGGAATCCCGTTTTAGCTTTTACAAGTCTCGGCCCTGGGCGTAGTAGGAACTGGTGCCCTCACGAGGGCTGGCTGCCAGGTCCTTGTTTGTGAATTATGTAGCTTGAAGCGAAACCGCCAACAGATTCATACAATGGTGTCCACCGTTCTAGCTGACTTATTGGTGACCCTGTCAAAAACCAGTTGGCTGGATGACGAAGTGTAAGCATCCAGGCCTCACTTTCCATTCTTCACTGAATGCTTGGCTGTATAAGAATGTTGTTGTTTTGCCTGACACTTCCAGTGGACATAAATCCTTTGCTCTTTCTCTGGGTGCTGCTTGCATTCACAGAAAAACAAAATAATCGCAGAAGGAAGCATGCAAAAACCAACAAAGCTAAACTTGGAAGAGGTGTGTGTGTGTGTGTGTGTGTGTGTGTCTTATTAAGAAGTTATTAACAATTGAGAGTATGCAAAAAGAAAACAATTTCTGTTTTAGCTGTTCTGAGTTTTTTTGGGCGGTTTGGCTGTGTTCTGGAAGTTCTTCTTCCTGACATTTCGCCAGACTGGGTCGGCGTCTTCAAATTTCTATTTCGCTGAAAGCGCTGACCGTCTTTGCTTGGTGCACTAAAGCTGGTGATCCTCCGATTAAACTGGCCAGCAGTACTTCCAGGGCAGACAGAAAGGGCAGTTCGTCATGCACTGTGATGCTACTTATATTGGCTGCCCGGAGGTGGGAGGGCGAAACCATCAACTTAGATGGCTTTAGATAAATTCGTGGAAGGAAAGATGCTGTTGATGGTTATAGGAAAGCCACGCTTGTTCAAATAAGTTTCTGGCCTGTGCTGATGTTTTCAACTCCCTGCGGCACCATCCTTAGGCTTGGGTTTTGTTTAAGACAGGCATGACCAAACTTCGGCCCTCCAGACGTTTTGGACCACAACTCCTAGAATTCCAAGCCTGTATTTCCAATGGCAAAGGACTGTAGGGGTTGTGGTTCAAAACATCTGGAGGGCCGAAGTTTGGACAAGCCTGGTTTAAGATAGTTCACTGTTTGCGCCGTCGCTCCCGTCGAGAAATGAAGGTCAGGCCCAGCTTCTCAATGGAAGGCAGCGTTTCTTACGGATGCAAATCTAAACCCATTCCCTTAATTCACACTCACACTTAGTTCACACCAAGTAAGCTTTCCTGCCTCATCCTTTTTTGTTAGAACATTTATAAAGCACAGCAATGGGCTAAGTTGGTGTTGTGCCCCCGCCCCCCCCCCATTTAGCTGAAGGAAAGGCAAAAGGAACATGGGGTGTTGTGTGTCTCCCCTTGGACCTTTCACACCCACAGTGTGACACTCCCCCCCCCCCCCGGTTTTGCTGCTCCGGAACAGCATAGGTGAGGGGGGAGAAGGCATGAGTGTTGCCTGCCCACTTTTGGCCAAGGGCTTTGGATGAAACCCTTGGCCAAACGTGTGTGTAGGATGTATCCCTTGGCCAAAAGATGCATAGCCTGCATAATGTAATTAAAACTCTAAGGGTATTTGTACACGACCCCTAAACTCCGCCGCAAATGGCTCCCAGCTCCGGAGCTTAAAATTGTTTCCCCACCAGCTCCGGAGTTTACAGATAATTAAGTGCGACCACGCCCACCTAAGCACATCCCAGCACACTTTTCAGGTACCTGCTCTCCGGAGGTGAAAAATCCTGATGAGGATATAACATAGTGACTGCCGGGCTCTCCTTGCTTCTGTTTGTTCTTTTTTTGCCCCCCGCCCCTTTAAGAGATCTGAATGCAGTGCCGGGACAGCAGAACGGAGGTGAGCCGGCATTCTTTTCTTCCTTTTTTTCTCCCTCCCCTCACGCAGCCAGCAGCCAGGAGTGCGGAGGGGGTGGGAACGCAGGAACAGCGACAAACCCCTAAGATCTCTGGTCCGAATTTAAGTGGCCAGCGGATCTTAGGGGTCGTGTGAAAAGGCTCTAAATCGCCCAGAGACTACTTGAAGTGGTATGGGGCGGTATATACGCAGAACACTTTGCTTTTGCTAAATCATTTCGTTTTTATTTTAAGATTGTCCCTGCCAAAGCCTGCAGCTTGGAAGTTGGGAGAGCTGATTGCTTTGACTCGCTCAAGGATGGTGACTCTTTGGGAAACAAAAAAAAGTGCATGGCTTTGTCTCTGTTTTAATGGCTAGACTCTGTAAAAAAATGTAACACCCGAAGCCTATTCTTGAAAAGCCAGGGCAGAAAAAACTCCGTATTTTAATTTCTGCTAAACCTCATATTCCAGAAGTCACACTTCTGGTCTTGTCACTTTACTGGTTTTCTATAATTGCCAGTAGCAGGGCCAGATAGGAAGATAACCAGTTTCTTTACCACATGTGACATGGATCCTGCACCTTACTTCTTGCCTCAGGTTATCTGCTTCTAAGTGTGACTCGAGAAAGGCTTTTCTTAATTAAGCCAACACCAAGAAATGTATTTTCTTGGTGTTGGCTTAATTCTTGGAGGCTCTTTTCTACAGCCGTTATCCTATACTTTTATCCGCCTGAGTACACCCGATCTTATCTGATTGGAGAAGCTGTCCAAGTCTAGGCCTGTGTCGTGTTTGAACAGTAGATCGCCAAGGAGTGCTATAGATCTCCCAGGAGGTTTAGAAAGGAATCCCACCTTTCTGGCTGATCAGAATGGTTACAGAATGGTACAAGGTGTCCCGTGGAATGGACGGTGAGTCAGAAATCCTGTTTCGCAAGTTATGACTCAATGCTGGATGGATATCATCTTCCATAGCCATGATGTAGCCAGTTTCTGCCGATCCCTCGAGCTCCCCTTTGACCTGGGGAGACGTGTATGGGATTGGTGGAGCAGAGTGGAAATCACGAGCCTTGCTTGGCTTCTCAAAGCCGGTAAGATCAGGCAGCGTGACTTGCGAAGAAGCATTTCAGCCACGAATAAGCCCCTTCCCCTTGTTCCTCTGCCCATTTTTATGGTAGAGCTCCGCGTCATTCATGGAGGCTTCCTTCCAGATAGACTTGCATGGGATTTGACTGTAGACGCTGGTGTCAAACATTTATTTCGAGTCAATTGGGATATTCTGAGTATTGTCACATTCCTACCTGATGGAAGACCGGGGTTCGGGGAAACAAGGAAGAAGAGAGGGTTGGAATTGGCAGCTGCCGTTATCTTGAAAGGAAGACTTTGTCTCAGTCTAGAAGACTGGGGTACCTGCTGACATTGGCATGGCTTCTTTTTTCTTCCCTTCCTTCAGGCCTGAAGCGGTATTAAAAAACCAGGAGATGGAATTTGGTAGAAATAGAGAGAGACTCCAGTTTTTCAAGGTAGGTTGATGGGACCCTCGTGAAGCCAACCTTTCTAGAACTACAGACCAGAAGATGAGACCTGCAGGGTGGCTTCTCTGGAGCTTTCAGAAGGTCCCCTGTAAGGACCAAAGGTGTGGAGGAGGGGCTCTAAATATGGGGTGGTGGGGAGAAACCTGCTTCAGATTCAATTGTCTTAATGACTGCCGGCCGTGGCAGCCACTGGCAAACCTGCACAAAGAGATTATGCCGTTCCTGCGGGTAGAGGAAGCCTGTCTTATGAACACCGTCCTTTCTGAAGCAAAATATCCCTGCTGAGATTTTTAAAAATAGTTTCAGCAGTTCTTTAGATTTGCAGTAGGACCCCGGTATCCGCTGGGGATTTGGTTCCAGGCCTTCCCATGGATAATGAAAACCGTGGATGAGAGAGAACACCTGCCCACCCACCTCCAAACTGCTGTTTCCTGACAGTAGCTTGCTTTACAGCTGCTATTTGTGAAAATAGCTTGCTTTGTGGTTGTTGAGTTATTTGATTTTTTCCCTCTGCCAACCGTGGATAACTGAATCAGTGGATACGGGGGTCCTACTGTATTTGCTTAGCAAATCTGGCATTTCAATAGCATAAGAGGGACTGATTATTTCTTCTCTCCTCCCTCCCTCCCTCCCTCCCTCCACCTCCTGTTTATTTTTTATTTTTTTTTAATAACCCAGTGGAGTTCCAAAGTTTTTAGGAATGTCTCAGTAATTCCTCCTGGAACAGGAATGGCGCACCAGGTGAACCTCGAGTACCTGTCGAGAGTGGTCTTTGACGCGAAAGGCTTTCTCTATCCAGACAGCGTCATCGGCACCGACTCCCACACCACGATGGCGAACGGCTTGGGAATTCTGGGCTGGGGTAAGGTCCATGGAGAGGCTGTGTGCTTTTTAGATCTCACCTCCTCCTCAGTTTCTCTTCCAGTTGGACCTTGGATCCTGTCTTCTAAATATGTTGCAGTAGATACTCTCTCGCTTTCTGCCCTGCCTTGCTTAGGAACACCCTTTTCTGATTTCAAGTGGAGAACTAAAAGATCTCCACATTATTAGTTAACTTTAATTTTTCTTTCAAATTTTATTGTGAATATTAAGAACTACAGTATTTTTCTGTGTATAAGACTGTATTTTTTTTTAAATCAAAAATGGTTACACTAAAAATTGAGGGTTGTCTTATACTGTATGGATGTAAGCCAAGGAGAGAACTGTGCAGTTGCAAAACTGTAATTTTTTGTCTTGGAAAAAGTGGGGGTCATCTTATACATGGGAGCATTTTATAGACTGGAAAAATAGGGTATTTTGTGCAATAAATGCAGGGAATGGGGAAGGTATTTCCATGCAGATTTTGGGGTTTTTGACACCAGTGATTGTTGAGCAGAAACTCTGCTGCTTGAAGATGTCTAACATACACACATATGGTGTCCTCTGTGATTTTAGCATGCGTGAAAAGCTAGCGATCGTGGGGCCGACAATCACACACCACACTTAATCCTTCTGGATTGCTAAGAGCCACCAACACTTTTAGTCCAAAGAAAATGAATCATTCTCTATATTTTAAGATTTGCTGTTCAGTATTTTAGAATTCTTTTATTTCTGATTCCTTTGTTCCTTCCACCCTGTCTCTTTCTGGATCCATTTATTTGGTCTGTCTTGATCAGCCAGAGGGAGGGATAGCTTTCCTTTAAATCAATGCAAATTTGTTTGGATGCGGTAGGCTACCCATCTAATAAATGTGTACTTGCATGAGGAAGCCATTGTCTAGTTCAGGCACGTCCAAACTACGGCCCTCCAGATGTTTTGGACCACAACTCCCACAGTCCTTTGCCATTGGCAATCTAAGCTTAGAATTCTGGGAGATGTGGTCCAAAACGTCAGGAGGGCCGAAGTTTGGACATGCCTGGTCTAGTTGATGTCTGAGAACCATAACAAAATTTGTACCTTGCTTACAGTAGGACAAAGATGGGAACCTTTGCGTCAACCCGTTGAAACATACACTCTGCTTCCATTTCTATTCCTGTCTGTGACCGGCTTAGAACCATCTACCGGAGCTTGAAAACACAAGGAGCTGGCGCAAACTCATTTAAGTGTCTTTAATAAAATTCAGCCTCCTGGTCCTGCCTGCCAACCGTGAAGCGAATATAAAAAGGGGGAAAGTATTTAGTGCTTCGCTGTGGTTTGTTTTAACTTCAGAAAAAGGAGACGCCTGAAATGTCCTCTTTGAACATTTTAATGAACCGGTTTGTAAACAAGCCGCTTAGTCTTATAATATTTTCTTCCAGGTGTCGGTGGAATAGAAACAGAGGCGGTCATGCTAGGGCTGCCCGTCACCCTCACCTTGCCGGAAGTCGTCGGGTGTGAACTGACAGGCTTCGCCAGCCCGCTTGCCACATCGATAGATGTGGTCCTGAGCATTACAAAGGTAATTGGAGCTTCGTTACGGTCAGCCAGGCTGCAGTCAAACCTCATATCAAGGGAATTTAGGATGGTGGGGCTCTTCCCCCCTCTTTATGTTGACTTTGTAAGGTCTCAAGGCTCCATGGAAGGTAACCGAAGCCTGTCTGTGGCCACCTTCAGGGGTAGTGGATTGCATTTCTGGTGAAGCACATGTGGGAACCTCAGAACCTCAGAAGAGCCCTGCTGGATCAGGCCAAAGGCCCATCTAGTCCAGCTTCCTGCATCTCACAGTGGCCCCACCAAATGTGCCTGGGAGTGCATGAGACTAGATCTCTGTCTCCTGATACCACTCCCCTGCATCTAGCCCTTGAAGTACCCTGGTTTTAAGCCTGGAGATGACACATCTCCCCATCATGGTTTGTCACCTGTGATGGAGTTTTCCACCAGGAATCTGTCCCATCCCCTTTTGAAGGCATCCAGGCCAGATGCCATCACCACCTCCTGTGGCAGGGAGTTCCATAGACTAACCATGTGCTGGGTGAAAAATATTTTCTTTTGTCTGTTCTTACTCTCCCAGCCCTCAATTTGAGTGTATGTCCCCTAGTATTTTGGGAGAGAGAGAAGAGCTTCGCTCTATCCACTTTACTCATACCCTGCATTATTTTGTACGTCTCAATCATATCCCCCCTCAGGCACCTTTTTTCCAGACTAAAGAGCCCAGAGTGCCTACTTTGCATGCAGGAAACGTCAGGTCTAGGAAGGACCCATGCCTGAAGCCCCAGAGAGCAACTGGGCACTGTACTGAAACACTTAATGCATCCTTTCCATCTCCAAACCGTCTGACAGAGGAGTTCTTAGTAGAGTCTTCATCAGCATCCCATGCCCTGCAGATCCTCACAGCTCTGTGGCCTTTTTCCTTTGTAAAATCCATTCTTGATCCTTTCTGCTGTCAAGGTTCTCCTTGTTCTGTACGTGCATCTGTTAATTAATGTACTTTCTTCCCCCTCTCCTAATAGCAATTGAGGCAAGCGGGAGTGTCTGGGAAATTTGTCGAGTTCTTTGGGCCGGGAGTTTCCCAGCTCTCTGTCGGTGACCGAACAACCATAGCAAACATGTGTCCAGAATATGGTGCTACCCTGAGCTTTTTCCCTATAGATAATGTGACGCTAAATCACTTAAAGCAAACAGGTAAGATGCCAGTGGAAAAGTTCCTCAGACGTTCATTCAGGAGTTGTAGTAATGTAGTTTATTATTTCACAGTGTTTTGATTTTGCAAATATGTTTATTGTTTAAGATAGAAACATATTTATATCTTAAATAATAAAGTAGTTAATCATTTCACAGTGTTTTGATTTTGCAAATTTTTTTATTTATAGCAGCTAAACACCTGTTGCATGCATTTAAACCCGCAGAAGGATTATAACAGTAGCATTTTAACTTTTCCAAACAACCTATAACAAATTGGATTAGGAAAATACAGTTGCGAGTCATATAATTTGTTTCACGGTTTTTGTTGAGCTATTCTGTTCAAATGTTTTTTCCACAGGCTTTGATGAGGCTAAGCTTAAGGCCATGGAAGGATATCTTAAAACTGTGAAACTCTTTAGAAATCATCAGGTTTCTACTGAAGAACCAGAATATTCCCAGGTAATCCCCCAATGGTTTTGGCCTCTCTTTAAATTTCTGTAGCTTCTGTAGAGGTAAGCTCCTTCCTAAGCCTTTGCCCATCCATCCAGAGGAGTGAAGGATTCTTATTTCAGCGGATTTTCTCCTCTTCTGTTTTTTCCACCCTGAACTCTGTCTCTTGTCTGCTCCATCTAGAGCAGATTAAAAGCCCATGTGGTAGACAAGAAGGGGTTGAGGCTTTGATTTGGGTTATGAGGACTTGATTGTAGCCAAATAGTGGTTCTCAACCTGTGGGTCCCCAGATGCTCCTGGACTGCAACTCCCAGAAATCCTGGCCAGCTTAGCTAGTGATGAAGACTTCTGGGAGTTGCAGTCCAGGAACTTCTGGGGACCCACCAGTTGAGAACCACTGACATAGAGAAACCACTGGGTGGGAATTCAGCCCGTTAAGCTACTAGAGAATCAGCAGAGGAGTGGCTTGCCCTCTTTGCTATGGATCCAGCAGCTCGTCAGCGAGAATTATCTTGGTCTTCTGCGTCTGCAGAGAGAAAAGATCTCGGAGCATTTTTGTCGACTTCCAGGGATCAGAAGCCTCCAAGGAGAAGCACAAGTGCCTTTAAATTATAAAGTGTTCCTTTGGCTTACGAAGGCAGAGTTATAAATATGATTTCAGTTCCCCTTCAGGATTTCATCTCTGGGTCCCACACAGGTTTCTGCCAGGCCTCCTTGACACTGCTTTATAATTTAGGGTGTCCATGGACAAGGTTCTAGGAATATTCTCTCACACATTGAAATACCCTTGCCGTCTTATCATGAACTAGCAGTGTGGTTGTAGAATGGGGAAGGTTCTTTTGACACAGGGATAAACCATGATTTGTTTCTTTGGTGAACAGCGTGTCATAGGCTAGAGTTCAGATGTGATGTACAGCTGTCAGTTTCCGTTAGTTTTCTCTATGTGTGCAGAAGGAAAGGCATAATAGAACTACACAACCCCATTGTGCTGTTTGTACAAACTGAACTATGATGAGGCTAAGAATTCTGACTTGTTCTGTATGGACGTGTCCTTTGTGTCAGCTGTCTTGCATTAAAAACTAGCTAATTTTTTTTACTCTGTTTTATTTACCTTTTCTGCTAGTGCTAGTAAGCAAAAATAAGTTTTGTAATAATAAATTTCTGTGTTCACATTTAACTAAACTTTTGGGGAAACAGAAAGACTACACAATGATTCATTGTCAAAGACACCACCAAAATGCTTTATCAATGAATTGCCTTCCTTTTTTGCTAGGTAAAAAGAGTAATTGTTGCCGTTTTCCTCCACAACGTATAATCGGTGATTGTAAAAAGCTTGCTAAAATGCTCCACTAATTTGGGCTGAACATTTGAATCGGTAATAGTAATATAAATCACACAATCCTTACTAACCAAGTTTGTTCTTCATCAGATTGTGCACATAAACCTGGGTGCGATAATGCCGTATGTCAGTGGACCCAAACGGGCCCAGGACAGAGTCGCCATTACGGACATGAAAGGAGATTTCAAGGCATGTTTAAATGAAAAGGTGCGTACACTGGAAACAAGCCTACTGTGCCGGCTTCTCATTGTTGTTCAAAGTCCTGGTTTTGATTTTCAAAGCCTTCCACGGCCTGGGACCTGAGTATCCGGCAGAGCGTATCTCCCAGAGATCAACTGGGGCCAGACCCACGAGATTGGCGCAGGCGCGCTCACTGAGGGTGGCCACACCCAGAGAGGCGCGGAAATCGTGTACGCATGACCACGCCTTCTCTGTGGTGGGCCCTATGCATTGGAATTATCTCCCCAGTGAGCTGCGCCTAATAGAGTCCCTGCCCTCTTTTAAGTAGGCCCTAAAGACCCATCTGTTTAGGGAGGCGTTTGGCGACCTTTTGCTTTAATTTTTTTTTCTCTCCCGCCATCTTTGCCTTCTTCATTGCCACCTCCTGTGTCTCTTGTCCTTTCTATTTTATTGTTCTTATTGGTTTTATTTTTCTGTTGTTAGCCGCCCAGAGTTCCCTCCCGGGAAGATGGGCGGGATATAAGCTTCACAAATAATAATAATAAATAAAAGAGGGAATCCCATCTCCTTTCTTGGCTATGTTTTGTGTCTAAATTAAGTGCCCCCCCCCCATTGCGGTGACCGAAAATGACAGAGAACATTGGAACGGCACGTTTTAACGCTCCTAGTTGAAAACTTGAGTGCAGGAATATAGGTCAGGGACAAGTCCTTGCGTGGGTCTGCCATATGGCTGGTTCCCCTGCTACATCATAGGAGCCCGGGCATTTGTGGAGTTGCCCGTGCTTTTCCCCCATAGGCCATTACATTGGTACCTTGTATAAAGGAATTCTGTTCAGCCAATTTTCCTTTATACAAAGTTCCCATAGGAATGCATTGAAAACGGAGTAATCCCTAATCGTGACCATTTTTACGTTGTACGGATTTGCCCCATAGTGATTCTGTTAAGCAAATTCCGCATATCTCTGGAATTTTTTTTATGTTGCACAGATTTTATGTTATACAAATGGTTTGTCATACAAGGGTCCACTGTCTATATTAGGAAGCCATTTTGCAAGCTCAAGTATCCCAGGCCGATTTTTGGAGGCTCAGTTCGTAATCCAGTTAATGCTGATTACCCCGACATAGAATGGGGGCTGTCGTTGGACTTGGTCTGCCTAGCCTTCCCCCCACCCCCACCCCACATCTTGTCTGTCGGCAGAATTCTAATCTTTGCCTGTGGCTTAAGCACAGTTCTGGAACGACCTTTGCCATGGTTTTTCGTTCTCCTAGGTCGGCTTTAAAGGCTTTCAGATCCCGGCCGAAAAGCAAAACGACGTCGTGCCTGTGGAGTATGAAGGAAACGAGTACAAGCTGGCTCATGGATCCGTCGTCATCGCTGCGCTCATCAGCTGTACAAACAACTGCAACCCCTCTGTGATGCTCGGAGCAGGTCAGCTGGCTTTGCGTAGCGTCCCATCTTGTCAACCGCATGCTTGAATAAGAAGCCTAAGGAACCACTGTCTCCCAACCTTGGGGGGCTCCCTTGATGGTTTTTGGATGTAAACTCCCAGAAGCCTTCGCTGCTGGCCAGGGTTATTGGGAATTGTAGTCTAAGGACATCCTGAGGACCAAAGCTTGAGGAACGCTGCTATAGACCTAGAGCTTGGAGGAGACTCTTAAAGACTCTTGCGCCATCAGACTGCGTGAGAACCGCATGGTCAAGGATATGGCTGCATCTTACCCAAAGTTTATCCAAGGCAAAACTTACTGCTTATATACCACCCCATAGCGCTTAAAGCACTCTCTGGGTGGTTTGCGAGTAATTTTGCAGGCTACCCATCCCTCCCCATCCTCCTCACAAGCTGGGCACTCATTCTACCAACCTTGGAAGGATGGAAGGCCGAGTCAGCCTTGAGCCGGCTACCTGGGATTGAACCCCAAGCCGTGAGCACAGTTTGCCAGCAGTACAGTGGTTTATCACTGCGCCACGAGGCTCCAGTATTTAGAGTGGTCTTTTATGGAATGAGACCACTGGTTCCTCTTGGTGCATACTGTCAGGTCTGACTGGCACCGGTTTGCTAGGCTCTTAGACAGAGATTTCTTTAATTTGTGATTTACGCGCGGTAATTGGAAGCCAAGGTCCTTCTGTAAGCAAAGCGTGCAGTCCTAATGAGTTTTTCGCCTTCTTCCGCCGTCCCTAACTGCTGCGATAGCTCCTCTACACGCAACACGTTTTAAATTAGAAAAGGTAGACTGCTTTGTTGTCCCAATCTTTTAAACTTCCTTTTTCATTTCCCATTAGGTTTGTTGGCCAAGAAAGCCGTGGAGGCTGGTCTGTCTGTCAAACCGTACATAAGAACCAACTTAGCACCTGGCAGTGGAATGGCGACGCATTATCTCAGTTCCAGTGGTGTCTTGCCATACCTCAAGAAACTTGGGTATGGGGTTTTTGTTCTGTTCTGTTTTGTTTATTTATTTATTTATTTATTTATTTATTTATTTATTTATTTATTTATTTATTGTATTTATATCCCGCTTATCTACCATTCGGTACTCTAAGCGGCTTACACTGGGCGAACGAGCGCCGAAACACAAATTCAACAGAATAAAGAACAACCAAACATAGATTAAGACAATTAAAACCCGGTGCATCCGACAACCGGCAATACAAAACTATCGAACCAAGCGACTAACTGAAACAAACAGGACCTGTGGAACACATAAACCATTGTCGCTTGGAAACTTGAGATGGCGGGACCCCCCCCCCCAAAAAAAAAGACAAAGAAAATCAGGGCTCGCCAAAGGCCTCTCGAAATAAATAGGTTTTTACGGCTTTTCGAAAGGCCAGCAGGGACTCTGCAGAGCGCACCTCGCTGGGGATGGTGTTCCATAAGGATGGGGCTGCCACCGAGAAAGCCCGGTTCCGGGTGACCGACTTCCGGGCTTCTCGTGGGGTGGCAACCCGGAGCGAGTGCGCTCGCACCTGCCAAACAGGTTTTGTTTTTTCTGCTTATGTACGTAGAAGGTTAAAACCTTGTCATTCCGTAGCGTACGGGTATACAACATACTTCAAGTGACATGCATGTGTAAACACAGGAGGTCTAATGCAGAGGCGGGCAAGCATGGTGTGATGCATCTCTGTGCCTTGCAGTTTCTTGGCATTCGAAAGCATTTGTCGGCATAGTTTTGCAGTGAAACTGCAATTCATAAATCCAGACTCAAAATTGTTGCAAAGCCTGCTTTGAAAGCATTGCCTCAGAATACCTCCTTGAATCCCACAGATTTGCAGGGTGTGCTTTTTAAAATGCACACATTTGTTCAGTGAGAATTTTATCGAAGTATAGATACATGAAAGGAAAAATCATTGTCCGGCTATATCAGGACATATTATTTAGTCATCCTGCCCAGCACTACCTGCTTTGACTGGAAGCAGCTCCTGTGAAAGTCAGATAGAGAAGGAAATTCCCCCCTCTTGCTATCAGGTTGTTTCCTTTTTCTAACTGAAAAAAGCTTGAGACTGAATCTGGAGCCTTGAGGCTGCAAAGTTTTTGCTCAGCAACTGAGCTGTGACCCCCACCTACATCCTTTGTGTTAAATGGCCTCTCTCATTCTACCACGGGCAAACAGGATGTCCACGTAACTCAGGATTCCTGATTTTTCGCATTTTAAAGCCTTAAAGCTGCTCTTTCTAAATGACCCCATACATTTGTGGGAAACTTCATGGATTAAAAAGTAGAGAAAATGGGAATGAAACAGAATTTTCCAGTAAACCAATAAATCTTGGTCTCCCCTCTCTTAGGTTTGAAGTCATCGGCTACGGATGTTCCACGTGCGTCGAGAACAGGGCTCCTTTGCCAGAAGCTATTCAGAATGCAATTGTGCAGGTAATTTTGACCTCTGAGACGTTACCACGGCTTGATTCTTTTGACGGATCAGTGGACGCTGAGTTCTGTTCATTCATATAGGTGGTGCCTTTGGTGCGTTTCCTTGCGATCCAGTGTTTCAAATCACTCCAGGACTGGAAAGTTTCTGGAAGGTGTAGGGAAAAAAATCCCCCCCTCCTTAATATTGTGGCTATTTGCCTCTTTCAACTTTGGTTTCTGACATGTATCGGAATCTTGTTTACATCTAGATCAGTGGTTCTCCACCTGCGGGTCCCCAGATGTTCCTGGACTACAACTCCCAGAAATCCTGGCCAGCTCAGCTAGTGATGAAGACTTCTGGGAGTTGAAGTCCAAGAACATCTGGGGACCCACAGGTTGAGAACCACTGATCTAGATGTCCCGAAAATCCAAAGAGGATACAATATTAAAGTGTTCCATTCATTGCCATCGGCAGAACTAGAGGCTTGTCTGTCTGTCGGTCGGTCCATCCTTATATCCTTCCTTTCTACTTACTTGTGTCACCGCGCTGGTTGGTTTCCATAAAACAACGAGATCAATAAAATAAAATAAAAACACACAGCAAAGTATCGAGCAATGCCGCAAACTGTCCTAACCCTTGGAAGGTCCAAAGAATTAAAGTGGCATAACAAGGGTGGGAAAATTGAAAAGAGACTGCCTTTGAAGGCCTCCTGAAAGAGAAGCATCTTCAGCGATTTCTTTAGGGAGGGAGGCCGGGCAGGTATCGACCCATAGGAGCGGTGCCATCACCGAGAAGGCCTGATCTCTTGTGGAAGATCGCCTGACCTCCTCCAGCATCGCTACTCGGAGGTACATTGCTTGAGAGGATCCAGTGGTGCAGGCAGTTGGCCTTGAGGAAAGACGCCCCGACAGATACCATGGTCTTTTGTGTAACTGCAAATTCTGGTGGAACAGGGAAGACAAATTCTGGGCATAAAAGGGAAGAATAAACATCTTTGGCCCAAGCCCAGTTGTGATTCTGAATCACAATAGACACATTTCATAATGGGCTTTTCATAAGTGCCGGCTTAATCCATAGCTGTTTGTTTGTTTATATTTATATCTATAGACCACCCAGTTTTCCTGGAGGAACTCTGGGCAGTTCACAGCATAGAAGATAAAACAAATAGAATAAATCATTAATATGAACCAAAGAGAGAACTAGAGCTACAACATTAAAAGCCAATGATTCAGCGATTGTGCTCCGGTTGAGACTAGTAGTTGGATATAGGCATGATTTGTATGAGAGTATTCATGTCAGAGGGTGCGCTCCACTTTTAAAAGTTGCTGATAATATATATATTTTCAATAAACCAATAAAAATTCAAGCGAACCGTGGCAGATCAGAGAGCGCTGAGAAAATAATCTGCTTCCTCCCTTTCAGGGTGACTTGGTCGCTTGCGGGGTTTTGTCTGGAAACAAAAACTTCGAAGGCCGTCTCTGCAGTTGCATCCGTGCCAATTACCTCGCCTCCCCCCCTCTGGTGGTGGCTTATGCTATCGCAGGAACTGTGAACATTGATTTCCAGACGGAGCCATTGGGTAAGATCAACATGTTTCCTGTTTATTAGCTGCGTGTGGCCACGCTCAGGGAGGCTCGGAGAACATCCACCCGTACCCGAGCCTTCTCTGTGGCTGGCCCCACCATGTGGAACCACCTCCCAGCAGAAGTGCGCCTAGCAGAGTCCCTGCCAGCCTTCCGGAAAGCATTAAAAACTCCCCCTTTTCCGGGAGGCGTTTGGTGACTGAATCCCCCCCCCGCCACCTGTAAAGCCATTTTTACCGTATAGTCTGGTTATTTGTACTAAGCTAATTTTAAAATGTTTAATTGTTTTAGCTCAATAGTTGTTATTAGCATTTTCTTATGTTGTAAACCACCCAGAGTTCCTTCAGGAAGACGGGCGGTATATAAGCCCAATAAATAAATAAATAAATAAAAAGACTATCATGCTGTAGGCCTGCCCTGCTTGTTTATGAGCAGCAGCTCAACACTGGGGTGGGGGGGAGGATGCTGAGTGGGTTGGAATGAGGGACCCCAGATGTTATCGGACAATAGCATCACTTAGCCCTGGCCGATGCAGCCAATTCTGACTGCTGCGGTTGCAGTCTAAGAACATCTGGGAAGACACGTATTCTCCATCCGTGGCCCAAACACCTGTACACTTGCAGTCAGTAAAATCTCTACTTGGCCTTTCTCGGGTTTCTAGCATGAAGCAAAGCCGACCACTGTAAAAGTGTTCCGCAATTTCTATATAAAATGACAAGTGGGGAAAGAAGTGTATCTAATGTCCCCTGTTCATTCCAAAGTACAGGTAGCTTCCCCAAAGTACATGCAAATTGCCACCTTTCCCCATCTGTAGGACGTCCTCATGAATAAGACGACTTCCCACTTTTCCAACCCAAAATTACAGGTTCACAATTGCGCGGTTCTTTCCTCGGCTTATCGCCAGGTATAAGATGACCCTCAATTTTAAATCTAACCATTTTAGTCCTATACAGGGGGAAATACTGTAGGTGTACTATTTGCAGTAGACATCACCTTGGGGAATTTGTAGTGTTTTCTAAGAATACTACAGCCTTTGTCTGTGGTTGCTGAAGCTTCTGCTGACTGACCCATTGTGACCCCGTGCAATTTTTTTTTCCCCATAGGGGTCAGTCCTGATGGTAAAGAACTCTTTCTACATGATATTTGGCCCACCCGGGAGGAACTTCAGCAGGTGGAAGAAGAGTTAGTAATAGCATCCATGTTCAAAGAGCTGAAGGAAAAAATGGAGGTATTTTTGCCATTATTCTAAGTTATTGGAGCTTCAGGTCGCTTCTGTTTCAGGGCCCTGGCAGTGGGCTTTGAGTCAGTGATTTCCAGAAGGTTATATCACAGACACGTCTGGTCAAATCCTGCAAACTAAAGGCTGTGGCTTTAATTGCGTCAGTCTGTCTTGTGTTCCTCCTTTCCTACTAGCTTCATCTCTTCCCAGCATTGTTAACTTTTACGAAGGTTAATAGTAAAAACAAAACAAAACTCAAAAGTGTTCATGAAACAAAATAGCTGAAAAATAAATGAGAAAACAAGTGGTAAGATCCGTTAAAAAGACTGAACACCAGATTAATTGGTTTTGTTTACAGTTTAAGTATCTTTGCTTTGCTTTGTACTTTGCTTTGGGGATCATGTTTGTAGCAGAAAATGTTATGCCCGTATATACTCAAGTATAAGTCAACCCGAGGATAAGTCGAGGCCCCTAATTTAACCCCCCAAAACTGGGGGAAAGTATTGACTCGAGTATAAGTCTAGGGTGGGAAATGCAGCAGGGCCTGGCAGCTCCTCCTTTGTGAGCTGGGGGAGTAGTGTGTAATGTTTAAATTTAGCCACTGATGCAAGTGCTTGGGTCAGTGGCTAAAAGTCATTTTAAACATCGCACGCCGTTCCCCTGTGATGCGGGGGGGGGGGTCATGAGAAGCGGCACACAATGTTTAAAATGACTTTTAGCCACCGACCCAAGCACTTGCCTCAGTGGCTAAAAGTATTGACCCAAATCTAAGGTGAGGGCCCCTTTTTTCAGCCCAAAATTAGGGCTGAAAAACTAGGCTTATATTCGAGTATATACAGCATCTGTAATTATATTACAAAATATCTCCTGCTTGAAACATATCTTTTAGCATCTAGTACCTGTAGGGATTTAACCCTGTAGAATAAGAGCATTAGCCGTGAAATTATTGTGTATTGCACGTCTTTGTTTGGTCGTGACATATTGCATTGATTATCTGACACACAGTGCAGGACCGTGCCTGTAATCCCTTACCTTTCCTATACAGGCTTCACAGTAAAAAAAGAAACTTTTTAAGTGAGGCTGAGATGGGGACAGTCCTAAAAGGCTTTGATTGAAAGGAGATTTGAAGCCTGCTCCCGTCTTGTAACCACTGCTTAGCAATGCCTGTCCTACCTAACCTTTGGGCTGTTGTGCCATTTAAAAAAAATCGTGATACATATTCTCAAATTAGCTCATTTCATTTGTAATGCTTTTTGATAGAGAGAATCAGGAAAGAAATAGGGAAAACCTAAAAGCCAGCAGCCATTTTGGAAGGAAAGAAAAAGAATAGTCTTGCGGCATTTTTGTTTGGAGTTTTTGCTTGTTTCTAAGGGTTTAACAGCAATTTGAATGTGGGAAAAGGACACAGTGACTGTAGTTAAAGGTCTTAAATGATTTCTTAATGTCTGCTTTCTCTCTCTCTCTCTCTCTCTCTTTTTCCTTTTTTTTGCAGAAAGGAAATAAGCAGTGGAATTCTCTAGAAGCACCCGAATCCGTTTTATTTACATGGGATTCCAAGTCCACGTACATCCGATGCCCTTCGTTTTTTGATAAGCTTGTAAGCATGTCAACGCCATAGATATTTGCTTAGGTTATACTGCATCTCAGCATTGCAGTGGTGGTAAGGTTCTCAGCCACATCATGTTGGATGTGTAGCAGGAGGCACATTCTTAATGGTGACCTGATTTTAGGTTTAAGTCGCCTGCTTTGCTTTTTATTCTCCACCTGATGCAAAAACATATACAGTGATACCCCAACTTAAGAGCAGCTCGACTTAAGAGCAATTCGACTTAAGAGCAGACAATTGTTGGCGTTCTAACTGCTGCCTTACAAATTTTAGATATGGTCTGCTCAAGTTACACATATTATTTTTCATTTTTTAAATTTTTAACTTATTTTTTTCCCAATTTTTTTAGATAGGTACCCTGACTTAAGAGTAGTTTGATTTAAGAGCATGCATTCAGAACGGATTAAATTTGTAAGTTGAGGTACCACTGTACATGGAACAAAGATACCTGATCCTAAGAATTTGTTTCAAATCCCAGAAGTAAATAGAAATTAGTTCTGGGCAAAAAGTAAAATAAAATCAATTTCTTTTTATCACATGCTTCCTTCATTTCAGGAGAAAAATTTAGGGCCTCAGAGATTTTTGTGTGTTTAAATCATTCGCATGGATTATAAAAAAACATGCTAGTCTACTGCAGAATACACAGATATCTACCAGCAGAATGAGATATATATTCTTCCCCTGACCCTGTTTTTTTTAAGAACGAAAGAAATATGAATGGTGTGATTGAATTGCATCTTAAGATGTATGAATTCTAGAATTTAATGCATCTTCCTTTTTGAAAAGAAACTGTAGAATTATGGAATTGGAAGGCCGTTGAGTTGAACCTCCTGCTCATTGCATTTTGCATGAATCCGAGTCAACGTATACCTGACAGATGGTAGTTAATTCTGTGAATCCTAGTAAGTTCGTAAATACAGTGGTACCTTGTATAAAGGAATTAATCTGTTTCAAATGAAATTCTGTTCATCAGATTTTCCTTTGTACAAATTTCCCACAGGAATGCATTGAAAACGGATTAATCCCTGATGGCAACTGTATTTCTCTTCTCCGGATTCACCCCATAGGCGATTCTGTTAAGCGATTTCCCCCTATCTCTGGAATATTTTTCCTTTAAATGGATTTTCTGTTAAACAAACCACTTGTTGTATGAGGGTCCACTGTAACTTGTAGAAATAGGCACGGACCATCGGTTCACGGGTTGGTACCAGTTCAGCCCTTCAGCCTCATAGAAGGACAGGGAAGCCAGGGCAACCGTGGTACAGCTGTGCGGCCAAAGAACTCGGCTGGCACGAACCACGAAACTAAGTTCGTGCCCATGTCTAATAACTAGCTAAGAGAAATGTTTGTTCAATTGCTTTATTTCCATTCGACTGACAGGCCAAAGACCCGCTTCCTGTCCCACCCATTGAAAACGCACATGTCTTGTTGTATTTGGGAGACAGCGTCACGACCGATCACATCTCCCCTGCCGGTAGCATCGCGAGAGGCAGCGCTGCAGCCAGATACTTGACGAACAAAGGGTGAGGAGCTTGGGAGGGATTTTGGGGGCGTTTGTGTATGCAAGGATGAGGATTCCGTCGATCTTTAAAATTATTTTAGCCCAACCGTTGCTGTTTAAAAGGATGAATATTCTGTATCGTGGCGGACGTAGGATTGGATGCAGTCCCGTTTAGTACGCCGGACTCTCTACAGTGACTAATCATTGCAAGGAATTGACTACTTTTAAACTTAACTTTTAAATTAACTTTTTAAATTAACTTTTTAAATTAACTTTTCCTTAATTCTGCCTCTGTTTTTGTTTTGTTTGTCTGTTTCTTTGATATGTTTTTACCTTTTTTATTTTGTGTTAGTTTTAGTTTATTAGTATCCCATTAGTTTTTATGAATGATTATATTGCTTGAGATTATTTTTTGGGGTCTGTATTATACTTAAGGTTATCACTCTGTTGTTTGCTGCCCAGAGTAGCCCTTGGCTAGATGAGCGGGATATAAATTGAATGAATGAATGAAAGAAAGAATGCATGCATGAATGAATGAATGCATGAATGAATGAATGATCATTCTATTAAGCCGCCTTGGGTCCTTTTTCCAAGGAGAAAGTTGGGGTAAAAATACTCTTAAATAAATAACTAAATAACTAAATAAATAAATACTTCCTGTACATATCATGGAGCTGTGATGTCAACATATCCTTAGAAGAGAAGGGCTTTAGTGCCTTCTGCACATTCCCAGCGAAACCGAGATCTGTCTTTCTGTGGCTTTCATAAGGGGCTCTGATTTCAGTCATGGACAAAATCGGCTTTCATGTTGCTTGCCGGCCTTGACCGCTGTCCTTGGTCTCTTGCAGCCTCACTCCTCGTGAATTCAATTCCTACGGAGCTCGGCGAGGCAACGACGCTGTGATGACCCGCGGCACCTTTGCAAACATCAAGCTTTTAAATAAATTCATCGGGAAACCAGCTCCTAAAACAATTCATTTTCCCACCGGACAAACGGTGAGGGGAAATACCTGTGCAAACCAAGTTATTATTGGACACCTGCCTGTTAAGATAGTACTGTGACTTCTCTCTCCTCTTCCTATCCCTTTCCACCCTACAGCTGGATGTTTTTGACGCCGCTGAGTTATATCGGAAAGAGAATATCCCCCTGATCATCTTGGCAGGCGCAAAGTATGGGCAGGGCAGCTCAAGAGACTGGGTGGCAAAAGGACCTTTTTTATTGGTATGTGATCATACTGTTAACTTAGTTACATTCTAACCACCTGGAAATGTTCATTTTTTTTCAGTCTGCTCAGTTCCCATTAAATGCTTTTTGATTTTGTGGAATTAGAAGTTGTATCAGCCTGTTTCTCTTTAAAAAATGAAGGTATTGGTCTTTCCCACTTGTCAGTTTAGTTTATAAATCAGAACCGCAGTTATAAGATTACAATCTTCCCAACTGTTTGTCTGTCCCTCCTTCCATCCACTCCTTTTAATGCAATGCACTATTCTGAGCAGTTTACAACAGAAGTAGTAAATGTATATTTTATACACTGCTCAGAATAATGTGTGTGTGTGTTGTGTTATTACAGTCGTGATTGATTCTTCGTGACTCCATGTCCATGGAGTTTTCTTGGCAGGAATGGCACCTACAGCACCTGGCATTCCCTGGTGGTCTCCCATCCAAGTACTAACCACAGCCGAACCTGCTTAGCTTCCAAAATCAGGCGAGATCGGATGTGTTCAGGGCATCTAGGCTGCTCTGCTCTTCTGCTCCTTACATTTTTAATACTTGTTTCTCCTCTTGATATTCTGGTTCATTTAAGTCCCAGTAAACACAAATTCTCTTGCATTTCGTATCGTGGACACATTAGACAGCTAGGCCTAATCAAAATCTGACCCATTCCTTTTCACAGGGCGTGAGGGCTGTTATTGCTGAAAGCTACGAGAAGATCCATAAAGGCCATTTGATCGGAATGGGCATTGCCCCGCTTCAATTTCTCCCTGGGGAAAACGCACAAGTTTTGGGACTGACAGGCCGAGAACAGTTTTCCATTGTTTTCCCTCAAGAGTTAACCCCTGGAATCACCGTAGACGTAAAGGTACCTCAGACTTCTTTCCACGAGTGGGGGAATTGTAATATCTAATTCTAAATTTTCTGTTTCCTTTTTTTATAAACATCTCCCACCTTTGTGAAAACTGCCATTGAAAAGGTATGTTGCCATATATGCCTCCTTTTGAGAGGCAGATTGCCTGCATGTCCATAAATTCTCTGAATTTTTCACTGGCTTTTGGTTTTTTTTGTCTAGTAAGTCTTTTTAATTCTTTAGATACCCTTGCTATGTGTTATCAAATCGTGTCCAGCTCACAGTGACCCTATGAACGGGTGACCTCCGTGGCACCTTCTACTTTAATTACAGAGTGCGAGGGACTCATCCTGTTGTTTCCGCAAGACATACAAAATAATGCAGGGTATGAGTAAAGTGGATAGAGTGAAGCTCTTCTCTCTCTCCCAAAATACCAGAACTAGGGGACATCCACTCAAATTGAGGGCTGGGAGAGTAAGAACTGACAAAAGAAAATATTTTTTTCACCCAGCGCGTTGTTGGTCTGTGGAACTCCCTGCCACAGGAGGTGGTGATGGCATCTGGCCTGGATGCCTTCAAAAGGGGATTGGACAGATTCCTGGAGGAAAAGTCCATCACAGGTTGCTAACCATGATGGAGAAACCAGGGTACTTCAAGGGCCAGATGCAGGGGAGTGGTATCAGGAGACAGATATCTAGTCTCATGCGCTCCCAAACGCATCTGGTGGGGCCACAATGTGAGATACAGGAAGCTGGACTAGATGGGCCTTTGGCCTGATCCAGCAGGGCTCTTCTTATGAACAGAGTCCAAACATAAGCAGCTTAGGGGAAACGTTTGGATGACAACGCCGCCCTGACTGTCCCTTTGCTTTCTCCTTCTTTTCAAGACAAATACAGGCAAAGCGTTCCACGTGCTCGCCTCCTTTGACAGCGATGTTGAAATAACGCTATATAAACACAGCGGGATCCTGAACTACGTGGTTCGAAAGCTCTTGTAGAGCTCTGTTCGCACCCTGAGGAGGGGGGCCAACAAGAGGCCGCCACCCCCCCCAGCCCCGCAGGTGGCTTCCGCTGACTTCTGCTGCGTGCAGATCACTTCGTCCATGGATTGTAAAAGATTGTGAATTGTTGTCGTGGCCGCAGCAGCACGATCCTTTGGATTTTTTTTTTAAAAAAATAATAATACTCGAATGGTGCTATAATATTGACCGTGCGGAAAAAATTAACGTGTGTTGTTGTGGAAGAGATTCTGTAAGTACAGGGGAAAGGGAGGGGAGGAGGGGTCTTAGATCGTTTTGTAAATAAAGGATGTGAAACCCGGAAAACGGAATTGTGGTGGAGATTTTGAGCCAGAGAGGGCAGCTTTCAGCAGTTCCCTTCCTCCTCAGTGTTGGCACCTCTCAACTTCCTGCTCCTGTTTTGTTCCTCCGAGGGCAGCAAGCGGCCTGGGACTTTAAGGTGGGATGGTTTCCTTTTTTTTTTCAGGCATTTGGGTCCCACAAGTCAAAAAGCCAAGATCTTTAATCAGTGCATTGGCCACGGAGTAAGGGAGCCAGCCATCATAGGTCTGCACTGTCACGTCTGCCCCCCCCCCCACACTGACATCCTCCAGATGGGCCGTACTACAACTCTCATCATCCTGCCCATGGCTCCAGCCAGCTGAGAGAGATGGGAGTTCTATCACAGAGACATTGGGGGGTCTAGATTTCTTAGATGGATAGCATCAGTCTGAAGCCAAAGCATCCCTAACCTTAAAAAAAAAATCGGTGCAAATAAGTAAGGCTGCTATAGCGCAGAAGGCGTGGTTGCATCTACAACCACATGAGTTTAGGACAGTGGTGGCAAACCTTCGACAGACCAGAAGTTTTGGACCGCAACTCCCACAGTCCTTTGTCATTGGTAATCTAGGCTCGGGATTCTGGGAGTTGTGGTCCAAAACATCTGGAGTGCTGAAGGTTTGCCACCATTGGCTTAGGAGGAGCAGTTGGCATGAACCCTCACTAGGTTAGCCTGGATCCTTGCTTAAATCAGCTGAAATAGAAGCAGTCTTTTTATCCCTAAACCGGAACTCAGGGGGTGGGTGGTGGCTAAAGTACTCCATTAGCCACCAAGATCGCTCAGACAGATTTGGGGGCCTTGCCTTTCTCTTAACCGGACAGGCGATCCAGTTTTCAAAATATGTGCATTTTAGCCCAAGGTGCTTATTATGAGAGGGATATCCGGCGCTGACACAGTGTGTATTCTGTCACAATTGCTAGAGAATAAAATTTCCTTGCTGTAATTTCTGTAGAATCTGCATCCCAGCGGGGAAAGCAGGAAGGCTGGTAGATAATTATTAGGTTGTACTGGATTCTTAAAAGACTCTGCGCCTTATAAAAATGGTTTTCTTTGTGACATGGCCTGGGGCAGTTTACAATAAAAGGACCAACCGCCTGTAATTAAGGAGGGACTAGTCCTCCAGAAGTAAAGCATTGTGTGCTGTTTATATACCGCCACACAGTGCTTAAAGCACTCTCTGGGTGGTTTACAATTTAATTAGGCAGGCTGCACACTGGCCCGCGCCCCAGCAAGCTGGGTACTCATTTTACCAACCTCAAAAGATTAGAAGGCTAAGTCAACCACAAGCTGGCTACCTGGGATTAAATCCTGAGTCATGAGCAGAGTTTTGCCTGTGATGTAATATCACATCAAGATTTATTGTGGTCTGAGGTAAAGGTTCCCTCCCGCACATGCGTGCTAGTCTGACTCTGGGGCGGTGCTCATCTCTGTATTCAAGGCGAAAGAGCCAGTGTTGTGCAAGTCCATGGCCACGTGGCCGCATGGCTGCAAGGAAACACTGTTTTACCTTCCCACTTTTTACGGCGGTAGCTATGTATCTACTTGCCTTGACATGCTTCCGAACTGCTGGGTTGGCAGAAGCTGGGGTGATCGAGCTGCCGACTTTGCCGCTGACAGTTTTCGGAGCCTTAGTCCGCTCAGCCACCACCCCGCTCAGGATTGTGGTCTGAAAGACATTTTAATTTGGAAATTTATATTGTGTGGTCAGGAATGCTTGGAGATGAAGTCCAAGACATCCGAAGCTCCAACCCCTTGACAGTATGTTAAAGTGGAAAGCCACTAAAAATTTTCCATCAATGATTTTTTGTGCTGACGCTTGAACAGAGAACATTTCTTTAAGCAGCTCCACTTTATTTCCCTGAGCGTGGCTGTGTTTTCCTGTGCAATGAGGATCTGGAGCAGCCGTGGTTGATTTGCCCCAACTGTGGACAGCCTTCTGTACAGCCACAAGGTTTGTGTCTGGCTGCAAAGCTGGTTCTGTTGTTTTGGAGACAAGCGTGTGTGATTGGAGCCCTGATTTGAATTTCAGATTAAATTCTGCTTAGGGCTGTGCCGCCTCCTCCTCCTCCTCTAGTGGTTGGGGTTTCCTCTTCAGACTGTCAAGATGGCATTTGGAAGCCTCCAGCATGTGGGGTTTGTTTGTTTGAAACTTGGAAGTAATTCCCACTGAGCTCAATAGGATGGAGTCAACATATCAAAGCTTGAGCTCCACACCTTCAGCTCACTCCGTAATTTGCTTTATGGGCACATGCCTCCCCAACAGATGGAAGCTAAAAGTGAGATTTCTTCTACAGGCTTTTCCAACTTGGTCCCTTCCAGGTCCTGCTGAACTACCTATCCTGTCATCCTTGACCAACAGCCATGCTGGTTGGACTGACAGGAAGCCAACTGCTTCTGGACAGCCACATCTCCCCCCCCCCCCCGGTGTTATAGAGAAGCTGACATCCCCCCCCCCTCCCCAAAAGATGACAGCGTAGTAATATACCTACTGCTCCTCAGATGGGCAAACCAATTCTCAGTTGTTTTGCAAGGAAATGACCTGTTTCAGTTTTGTTGCTTTCGTGGCCAGTGGTGCAGTACATTTCACTGATAAAAGCTAGAGAGAGATCCATCAGTTTAGCTCTGCTTAAGTCATAGGAGGGTAAGATCCCAGAAAACCCAAGTTCTCCTTTTCAGTTTTGATTTAGAAAATAATCTCTAGGAAAGTCCTTCCGATCAGCTCTGATTACCAAATGTAGCAGAGAGTTGGTGAGTGGAGAAATCAAACACGTACCAAAAGGATGGATACATTTCATTAATTACCCTTATGCAACCGCAAACGAATGTGTGCTCTTTTCAGGCCAACTTAACAGTGTATAATGGTTTCAAATTCACTAATATGTATTGTATAGAAATCTTACAGGAAAAAAAAGTTCCATTTGCTGACAATTGTGCATAAAATGTTTAACTGATGTAAATTATTTTTTAATAAAGAAATCTGTACCTTGTCTCAACAGCATCTGTTTCTTATGGCAAACTATTTCAGTGGTGGAGGGCCAAGCATCAGCATAACAACCATGGAAACGTAGCTAAGTAGGTAGCAATCACTGATCCACCATCTATTAAGATGCAGACGCCTGTGTGGAAGCAGTAGAAATCACACCCAAGACTTATGAAGGCCATCATTTAAGTGTTTATGAATGAAATTGAAAGTATCTATATTTATGCAGACCACTCAACCCCCACCCAACCCCACCCACCCCTCAGCAACTCAATCCCTGCTCCTCTTTTTCCCTTTCTCACCCCTGTATAGTGTGTGGTTCCACCTAAATTCTTACCAACCATTCAAGTCCTCACCCTGTCTTTATCTCCCAGTTTGAGCGTAAAATAAAAAAGACACTACTGTCTGGGTCATCTCTAGAATTCAAATTAGAAGACTGTACAATTTACAGTCCAGTACAATTAAGACATAGTCAAGTAATGAGAACAGGGAATGGAGAGACATCTTAACAGCATTAAAAGACCACATCAAAGCTACAAGAGAAGGCGAGTGGTTAAAGAGGGAGTGAAAATTCCATGTAATCTTGCCGGTAACCAGTGGTTCTCCACCTGTGGGTCCCCAGATATTCCTGGACTCCAACTCCCAGAAGCCTCCACCACTTGCTGTGCTGGAAGGGGTTTCTGGGAGTTGCAGTCCAGGAACATCTGGGGACCCACTGGTTGAGAACCTCTGCGTAGCTGTCCAGCCATGTCCAAATGTTGGCCCTCCTGATGTTTTGGACCACAACTCCCAGGATTCTAAGCTTGGACCGCCAATGGCAAAAGACTGTGGGAGTTGTTGCCCAAAACATCTGGAGGGCTGAAGTTTGGACATGCCTGCTGTAGACCATCCAAAAGTTGTGGAGGATTCTCTAGGCAAGGAGCATTGATTCATCCAGCCCTATGCCTGAATTGAGCCTCGTTGCCCTTTCAGGGCGGAAGTCCCTTCCAAACCCCTCTTGCCCATAACAAACATGGCGCGCCCGCTCTAGCAACCCGGAAATCCGGCTCCTCAGCGACGGCGGCCGCTCTAGGCGTCCCTGCCTCCCCCTCTCCCGCCGTACGCCTCGCTGCTCCGCCCAGGCCTTCACGGGTGGGTAGTGCGCAGGCGCGGCGGCGGCGGCGGCCATTTTGGACCCCGGCGGGGAAAGAGGTTGGAGGGGGATCTTTATGAGGGGCGGTCGGGGCTCTGTTTTCAAATGTGGAGGGGGGCGTCTTCGGGATGGGGGTGGGGTGGTAGGGCCGGCATGGCAGCGGGGCCGCTAGCTCCCAACCGGCCCGGCCCTTCCGTTTCGCTTCCCCCGGGGCCCTCCGCCCGGCGCTTTCCTCGGCGATGGGGATGACTGGGCACGGTTGCTATGGGGAGGGAGGGGAGAATCCGGTGGGGGGGGGTCCTCTGGCAACCCCCGGGATCCCCTAATCCTAACCCTACTCTTGGAAAAGCAACCCCCAAGGATATCCCCCCTCTCCTCCTTGGCTCTTTTCGCCGTCTTGCACGGCTGCTGTGCAACTTTCGGGCAGGCAGGAGTTCAACCGGTGTCGTTTAAAAGGGGCTTGGGTGTGTTCCTCCTCCCTGAGGGAGGATGTGGTTATGAAAATAATAATAATCCTG
Source organism: Phrynocephalus versicolor (assembly GCA_023846285.1). Taxonomy (NCBI): domain Eukaryota; kingdom Metazoa; phylum Chordata; class Lepidosauria; order Squamata; family Agamidae; genus Phrynocephalus; species Phrynocephalus versicolor. Next base: position 3,614,389 of record JAHTLZ010000252.1, read on the forward strand.
CCCCCGTTTCTTTTTTGCTGTCATTTTTCAAACAAACGGGGGGGGGCTTTGGCTGCTATACTGTATATCTGTGGGATTAAATGTCTTCGAAAACTACCCGTTAACAAGCGAGAACCTGCCAATCTTCCGAGGAAACCATACTTTGGAATGAAAGCCTTCTAAACACCTTTCTGTTTTCTTTTACAGCATAATACATAATACATAATACAGCCTAGAAGCACAATGGTGAGTTTCTGTCTTAAATCCAATCTGAAAAATGAGGCTAATGAGATTGGGGGTGGGGAGGTGGTTTCATAGAGACACAGATGTATAGAATAAAGCTAATTGGTGCAGAAATATACAGAATTCAAGGCCTACATAATTTAGTGTGTTCAGAAACCAGTTTGTTTTGACAGCACTTTCATAGTTGCTCTGTGTTTCTATAACGCAGGAGCCAACAGTTCAGGTTGCCAAGCTAAATCAGAAGGCAAATTTAGCTACTATAGAGTGGCCTTGCAAGAACACCCATGAATGAGTCTAGACTTCTCCCTTCCAAAACTGCTAGAGTTAGGAGTGCCAGACCTCCGCATAGTTCAAAATCCATGAATAACTCTTATGTCCCCCCAAACATAACTAGTAAGCGTAGTTGCAAAGTTCATTAACATTTATTTATTTATTTTATTTTATTTTATTTTATTATTTTAGCATATTTTTACCCCGCCTTTCTCCTTGAAGTCAGCTTACAGCCCTGGCTATCTTTTCCATATAGTATCATCTGTAATGAACCTTAAAGTCCATTTGACACCCTGATCTAGAGACTGATTGAGAGATATTGTAGCTAGGGTCAAGTAAACCATTTTGACACCTTCATTGTTTAACTCGTGGGGCTCTGGGGGGCCAGAGACACAGTGTTTATTGAATATTTATTTATTTTGCAGAGGGAAGCCATGTACAGTATAACCAAAACTGTGCTGTTCAGACTCATGCAATTCAAGGGAGAAGTGTATTTATTCAAATGTATTTTGGCTGTTACACATCATTGTTTAGTTGTTGTTTTTACTAAAACAGGCAAACCCAACCCCCTTCTTCTTTGCAGTCTCGAAGATATGATTCCCGCACTACAATCTTTTCACCAGAAGGTAATTGCATTCCAAAAACAGAAAGTAGGGGGAAAACTGACATTCATTATTGATTTTCATTGGTATGTTAGTAGAAGTGGTTAATCTGCACTTGTTGAACAGCGAATTGATTGCATAGTTTGCATGATAAATGTAAATCAAGGCTGGCTCCGTTACGTTTCTGGTGTATAGCCAAAACTGTCCTTATTTCTGCTGTAATTGTTATTCATAGATTACGCTAGCTTTTTAAAAAATTTCATTAGGTAGCTGTTCAAATATGACAGCTTGGGTTGAAAAGAAAGGGCGTATTTGCATGGTCAAGACTTAGTCCTGCTCCTTTGTGCAATATTAAACTGAGAGGTGCCATTATGTGCAAAACAAAGCCAATCATTTTGATGTAAGATTCGATTCCGAGGCTTCCCGGCTCAGCACTTACTCTTATAAGTATTGCTATTGTTGTAACAGTAAGAACTGCAGCCATCTTAGAAGGCTGCACAACTAGTCACATAGGCTCACTTGCCAAGCAGAAGGAACACACAGCCTGAGACTCCCACGGTGGGCAGCAGGTTTAAAAAGATAAATTACATGCCCTGCTATTTCCTTAAAGCATTTGGTACTCTTGTTATGAGGTTACAGTGTGTATCGTCCTGTTGAAACCAGTGGGAATTGCTTCCAAGTCCGTGCACATAGGATTGTGCTGTCAATATCACTCATTTTACTTTTGATTACCTTGACAGTAAATGTTATCCCATCCTTTAAATCCGTATCATTAGCAAAAGGAAAGCAAAAGCAAAATGTGCTGCTTCTGTACTGCCCCTTAGTCCTTAAAGCACTCTCTGGGGCCATTGACAAGTTAATAATGCAGGCTACACATTGGGCCCTTCCACCAGTGAGTTGGGCACTCATCTTACCAATCTTGGAAGGATAGAAGGCTGAGTCAACCTTGAGCTGTACCTGGGACTGAACCTCAGGTCATGAGCCTGGTTTGGGCAACAGCACAGCAGCTAAATCAATACACCACAAGGCTCATGAGTAGTAGCCTTTCCCTTTATGGGAGAGAGCAGTGATTCCCAACTCTGGGTCTTGGACTACGCCTCCCAGAAACCCTGGCCAGCACAGTTAGTGATGAAAGCTTCTGGGAGTTGTAGTCCAAGAGCAGCTGGGGACTCAAGTCGGGAACCACTGCTTAATGCCATCATATCAGTTCCAACTTTCATAGGGTTTTTCAAAGGCATGAAAAACCCTATGGAAGATGGATTTCAAAGCCAACAACACAAGAAGATCATAAGAAATGGCATTGCTAACGGTTACCACCCTTGGATCCCCAGATATTCTTGGACTACATCTCCCAGGAATCCTGGCCGGCAGAGCTAGTGGCGAGGGCTCCTGGGAGTTTTAGTCCCAGAACGTCTGGAGATCCGAGGTTGGGAACCACTGCCATAGAGATATTCCCATCCTTTCGAGTTGGGCAACTCAAGTAGGTCTTTCGGAGGTGTGCATTTCCCACCTTTCCATTGGCAAGAGATGCTGGAAGCTATCACCCAACCCCCTTCTCCAGCCTCATCCAGCTGGACGCCCTGGTTCAACCTACATTTCATCTATAGGAGTGGTCCTCAACCTGTGGGTCCCCAGGTGTTCCTGGACTGCAACTCCCAGAAGCCTCCACCACTTGCAGTCCAGGAACATCTGGGGACCCACAGGTTGAGAACCACTGATCACTAGGTTTCCTAGGGACACCGGTTGTTAAAAGCTCTATCCTTCCGTGAACCCGTGGCCTAGGGTTTCAGTCGCGGCCTCCGCTTCCCGTTGTCGTCTTCTTCTTTAGGTCGCCTGTATCAGGTCGAGTATGCCATGGAAGCCATCGGCCATGCAGGCACTTGCTTGGGGATCCTTGCCAACGACGGCGTGTTGCTGGCAGCGGAAAGGCGCAACATCCACAAACTTCTGGACGAAGTCTTTTTCTCAGAGAAGATCTACAAGCTCAACGAGTAAGTTGGGCACTTTTTGCCATTGCTTTGAATACCGGTCAACGGAGTGCACAGACCCGGCTTCTGGAGGGCACCAATTTGAGCGTCCTGTTAACTTCTTGGCTAGTTTTATCTTTTGGCATCTGGAGAGCTTTGTTCTCGTTAATATCGGACTGAAGTCGTTTGCTGTTCCTTGAAGGTAACGCAGTAGCGCTGGAATCTTTTCTGTCTTTTTTCCAATGAAATCTGTTTCATCTCTGCAGTCTCAGTGAGTGTTAACTTACTGCTCGTTATTATTTTTTTTAAATCCTGAATTTGTCATATGTTTTACTGGTGGATATCAACATACCTCTGTTACTGTTCGTTGATTCTTTTCAGGATCAACAGAGACCGCAGGATTTCTGCTCCTTTGATCCTGGAGGCTAACAGGAGATGTCCTTCAATTGGCATGCCTTCAAATTTTACTTAGGTTCCATTGCCAGTTTATTTATATCTGCTGTTGTTACTAAATCTGCTCCTTAGATTGCATTGTTTTCTTCCATTTGGCCGGAACAGTGGTTACTGTATCTGCAAGCATTGAAGGAAATACAGGGAGAACAGCTGGTGAATCAGAGGACTTTTGTGACTTTTTTGAGGATACATTCAGAGGATTATTTGTCCAGAAAGCAGATACAAATAAGTGGCTTTCTGAACTTGTAGTGTCTTGTTTCCTGTTACCATTCCTGGAGCAGTACAAGTTGAAAAATCCAGATTAGAGCCCGGTGCAATCGGTGGCTCTGCAGATGTTTTCTGACCATAGCTCACATCATCTTTCACTGTTGACTGTGCTGATCAGAAGAATTGTGATTTAGCCTCTCTCGGAGGGCCACAGAATGCCCAACTAGACACATACGCAGTGTCCAGGACAGGGCACATCATGTTTTAAGTCCTCCAGGTGGCGTTGAACTGCAGGTCTGCCGTGAAAAAGTCTGATGTTGTCTAGTTTCAGAAATTAAGCAGGGCCACGCAGGGGGACTAGAGATAACAGGAGAAAAGGTGCTGTGTATTGGCAGCCTCTCCTATTGGGTCTCAAAAAAAAAAAGAATCCTGTGTGAAATTCTGGAAGGTTGGAGCTGGTCAGCGTGGACTGTACTTGGTGGACTCTCCTTCTTTGGAGGGTTTTAAGCAGAGGCTGGATGGCCATCTGTCAGGAGTACTTTGATGGGGGGGTTCCTGCATGGCAGGGGGTTGGACTAGATGGCCCTCGAGGTCTCTTCCAACTCCTATGAATGTGCTTTATATAGTCCAAACTTGATTTGATTAGTGGAACTTGCAGGCAAGCAGCGTCCAGGGGGCTTGTGTTTCTGACTCCTGATTTGCAGTGAACGGGCGGGATGCTTCAGCTTTATCGCCCGGCAGCAAGGGGGGCACATCCTTCGGTTTTGTCAGACTTTCACTTCTCTGCCCAAAATCTGTCTCCTGCCTACGTTTCTATGGTGGCACAAGATTTCTTTGGAAAACCTAAAACTTTTTTTCTGTCGCAGTTGCAGCATCTTCTGAAACCTCTTTTTTTTTAACATTAATTTTTATTAATTTTTTTTGAGAAACTAATAAGTAATACATACAGAATAATACATAATTATGTTGCTTATTTTTGCATCCCCTCTCCCCAACACCTCCCCAACCCCTGGAACCGAAGAACAAATTATTTTCCATTCTTTCATACAAGCTCTTTAGTACATTCCACCAAAATCTTTGGCTTCCTCTTAAACCTCCTTACTTTCTTCATAGCTTAAGCCAATCCTTCAGTTTTTTACATTTCTCCCATATTTCTTTGGATGCTTTTTCTTCCCTAATCCATCTAAAATAACTATACCACTTTTCTTTTTCATAATTTCCCAATCTTCCCATTTTTAATCTTGCCAATATGTCTGATTGTATTGTTTCAAGAAGATATAGATTCCAATTATCCTCATTCCATTTAGTGGAATCTTTCTGAAACCTCTGCACTCCATGATACCACAACGTATTTTTTATGTCCAGCTGTGTTGGCTGTTCTTCAGTAAAAGCAAACACCCATTTCTTGTGTCGGTCTCTTAATTTTCTCCCTGCACCTTTGGGAGACTAGGTTCCCCTGCCTTTGGATATTCCTATCTGTTTTTTGTGTCCTCTGACAAACAATTGTGACCTGTGTTTGTATCAAAAGTGACCCACCCCCTGAAGGGGAACCAGTTATCTAATTGGTTTAGAGTTTAGCCATGTGGTTCGTTGTGAGAATTTGTGAATTTAATTTTAATTCCTGCTGAAAACTTATGCAAAGGGAGTTACTGAAAAGACCTTAAATAAATCCTGTAACACAGCACGCTGTTAGGGGCTGCTGCTGACGGTGAGCCGTGAAGATGATCTAATACAGAGGTCTTGTGTCCTTCCAGAGACATGGCGTGCAGTGTGGCCGGCATCACGTCGGACGCCAACGTGCTGACGAATGAGCTGCGGCTGATTGCGCAAAGGTACGAGACCCCACGCGGCTGGGTTTAGTAGGACTGGTTTGGGGAGAGCCAACCAGGCTCCCGGAACCAAAATCCACCAAAATCCGCTACTTGGCAGAAATGAACAGTATTTCTATTAGAGTATGTTGCTGTCATGCAAACACGAAAGTCATTTATGCCCTTCTGGTTTTCAGTCTACTGTTTCCAAAGCATATATGCTAGCATTCAAAGAAATAGCTTAACGGGCTTGACCCAAGATGGATGGCAGCAAAATGTTGAGAGGAGCTGTAACTCAGTATCGGGAGAGCGGGCTCTGAATGCACAAAGACCCACATTCTGGAACCTCAGAGTAGAGCTAGGAAAGCCTCCTGGCACAAATGGCAAGAGGTTTTTTTTGTTTTTACCAAAGGTGTTAGCAACTCCAAGTCCCAAGTCAGACTTTGAATCTTTGGGACTAAGTCACCACCACCCTACTCCGAGGCTTGTGACCCAAAGACTTGTGCCTCCCACCACCGCTCGTGGCCGGCCTGCCATCATCTTCAGTTCAGCCACTGATTAGTGGTTCCTTGAAGTACCCTGGCTTTAAGCCTGTGATGGACTTTTCCTCCAGGAATCTGTCCAATCTCCTTTCGAAGGCATCCAGGCCAGATGCCGCCACCACCTCCTGTGGCAGGGAGTTCCATAGCCTAACAACATGCTGGGTAAAAAAATATTTTCTTTTGTCTTTTCTCACTCTCCCAACCCTCAATTTGAGTGGATGCCCCCTCGTTCTGGTACTTTGTGAGCGAAGCATTCTGCCCCTCTGTCCCTGTGACCTGAAGAATAAAAAAACAATTTTTTCCTATTCATTGATGTCGGGCTTAAAAAAAAACACGATGGTGTATTCCCTCAGGTGCTCGTCATATTTGGTAAAACATCTCCATGTGTCAAGTTTTGCTTTAGATTCTGCCTCTTGTACAAGGTTGTCCTGCGTGTCTCTTAAGAATCTAGGCACATCATTCAGCTGATCTGGAATCCATCATGTTCTTAAGTATCGTGCTTTGCTTTATATTCTAGGTACCTGTTGCAATATCAAGAGCCCATTCCCTGTGAGCAGCTGGTGACCGCCTTGTGTGATATCAAGCAAGCTTACACACAGTTTGGAGGTAACTGTCAGATAAAAGTAACTTTAAAACAGGGTATGCCAACGGATGAAATTCTCTTGTATAAAAGTGACGGTGGTGAGAGTTTAAGGAAGACTTGTTCCAGTGTTGTGATTTTTCCAGGCTGGTAGACCAGCTTTTTTTTAACCTAACGAAGATAAATCAATTCAGCCAGCAGACCAAAAATCTATTTTGCTGCCTTCGATGTTCTCGTAGACAGAAAAGACAAGAGCAAACTTGTTTTCACATTTATTTTATTTTATTTATTTACTTCTGCTTACGAATTAAGGAATCTATATGAATTAAGAAATCTGTTCTGAGTCCTTGCTGAAGTGGTGGGAAAAATACCCTGTGTCCTGACTGATTTCTGTAAGGCGTTTGGTTGTGTTTGCCCCGTATAAACCTATTTTTAGAGTGAGTTGGAAGAGTCATTATTTCAACACTATGTAGGCGATTCTCTAAGAAATGACCAGTTTGTTGCAAGCATTCAGTTTTGAGTATCGATTCCTTCATAGAAATATTTGAAGATGCAGTGCAAGTTCCCAAAAAAGTATCTCTCTCCCCCCCCCTTTCCTTCTTCTGAGATCTTTGAAAGAAATTGTGAGGGATTTGTTTGCAGCTTATCTTAAATAGCAGATGTACAGCGCCTCCTATTAAATCCTAGTTCACAGGAAAGGATTTTTGAGGCCGCTTGACTTTGAGAGCCGGACTCTGGGCCAATTGCAACCCTTAATTTAAATCACCCGTATCCTTGTATTTAACAGGAAAACGTCCCTTCGGTGTTTCTCTGCTGTACATTGGCTGGGATAAACATTATGGATTCCAGCTGTATCAGAGCGACCCTAGCGGAAACTACGGTGGATGGAAAGCTACGTGCATTGGAAACAATAGTGCTGTACGTTTGGACTTTTGTGCTTTACGCTGTTGGAAAATAACATGTTGGAAGGGAGGTCTGTAAAAAGAAGTTCTCTATGCTGCGTTTTGACTCCTAGGCATTGCTGTTTGACAGACCTACGGCAAAATTGCAGCGTCATGCGCGACACACTTTTTTCTTTATAGGCAGCTGTTTCAATGTTGAAGCAAGACTACAGAGAGGGAGAAATGACCTTGAAATCTGCCCTTGCTTTAGCGGTCAAAGTCCTGAACAAAACAATGGATGTCAGTAAGCTGTCTGCAGAGAAAGGTGAGCTCTACCTATTTATGTAAGCACCCAAGGGCCTATCATAATGTGTTCTAATTTTCCCTCTTGGGAAATGTAATCAGCATGGCCTCTGGCAGGGCATTGCTGCTCAGTTTCAATTTAAATGTTTTTAAAAATTAGTAGGTCTGTTGTCTACTCCCAATTTTTCCATGTTGTTGTTGATATGAGTGATACAGGCATACATGGTAGTGAAAGTTCTATTCTATTCTATTCTATTCTATTCTATTTATTTATTTATTTATTTATTTATTTATTTATTTATTTATTTATTTATTTATTTTATTTCTATACCGCCTGTCTTCCAATGGAACTCTGGGCGGTTCACAACAGTATAATGTTACGGTAACACCAATATCAAAATAAAAAAGGATAAAAATAAAGATGAAATAAAAAGCAGCAAAGATGGCGGCAAGTATCTCTCCGAGGGAGAGGAAAGTGTGTCATCTGCATACTGTAATTAAATACTGTAAAACCGCCCAGAAACTACTTGAATTGGCATGGGGCGGTATATATAAGGAGAACATTTTTGCTTTTTGCTTTGATGCATAACCAATACTTACATTTCTCCCGTGTTTCAGTTGAGATTGCAACCCTGACGCGGGAGAACGGGAAGACGGTCATAAGAGTTTTGAAACAAAAAGAAGTGGAGGAGTTGATCAAGAAGCACGAAGAGGAGGAAGCCAAAGCAGAGCGGGAAAAGAAGGAAAAAGAACAGAAAGAAAAAGATAAATGAGCCGTGCACCTCAAGAGATGGTGGAGGGGCAGTGCCAGCAAACGGATGCTTGCCTTAGTGGTGCGGTGAAGGGGGTTGTGAAGACTGTTGGTCGTCCACGCAGTGTCTGCGTACCATGGAAGTCGGCAGCCCTATTCCACGGAATTCTGATTTCTTGATCCTTCTCTCTCTCTCTCTCTCTCTATTTTTATTACCTAATAAAAGTTTTAAAACTTGACTGCCAATGTCTCCTACGTAGAAATTCATTTCTAAAAGACCTGGTAGAATCCTGTGTGTGTCTGTCCCATTATGATATGTGGTGAGATGAGCTCCCTGATTAAGTGAGTACAGAGGTTCAGATTTAACATTAAATTCTAATTGCTCCTCTGACCTTTTAACTTTTTCTCCTTCCTAGAAAAGCATTATCAGTCGGATATTTATTTCAGAACTGAATAGCTAATTAGTAATTTCAGAGTCTTTGCATATAACGTGTAGACAGCATCTTGGAATGCTTGGGGGGGAGAGATAGGGTTTTACTAGAACAAAGAGATCGTTATCGTCACCTCACTCTCCCCAATCTTCATTCTTTTTCTTTGAGGCGCTACCAAACTGCAAATGGTCTCTCGGAACAAGGCAGTCTAAAATAAAACCATTGGTGATATGTGTAAATTAGTCTTGTACAAAACTCTTGATTCTTAGAAGTGAACTTTCCTTAAGCCCAGGAAGACACAGATGGTCTGGCTAAGGAGGATATGAAAACACTTAAAATTTTTTTTCTGACCTATTTCTTTCAAAATGGGCTTCCATACTGAAACAGCACAACCTTGGTTTCTCAGATGTTCTTGGACTAAAACTCCCAGAAGTCTTCACCACCGCCTTTTGCAGGCTAGGATTTCTGGCCAATGCAGTTGAAAAACATCTGGGGACCCATGTTTAGGAACCACTGTATTGTAAGTTTTGATTTAAAGAATTACAAGAAGTTGATCAAGACTTTTGCCTTCATGTGCTATTTACAGTAGGACCCCAGTATCCGCTGGGGATTGTTTCCAGGCCTTCCCGTGGATAATGAAAATTGTGGATAAGAGAGAATGTCTGCCCATCCACCTCCAAACTGCTGTTTCCTGACAGTAGCTTGCTTTATGACTGCTGTTTTCAGATAGTAGCTTGCTTTATGGCTGCTGTTTGTGACAGTAGCTTGCTTTACAGCTGCTGTTTGTGACAATAGCTTGCTTTGTGGCTGCTGAATTATTTATTTTTTTCCTCTGCTAGCCGTGGATACCTGAATCAGTGGATAATGAATGAGTGGATATGGTGTTCCTACTGTATGTCCATCCTGGAACTATACCTTTAGGCATAGGATATTGTGTGGATTAGATTAGTTCACACCTCCAAATGATTCATTTTTCATTAGTCAGAACATTTGATCTAAATAATAAGAACTTCAGGTTATGCAGGTCTGTGATTCAGTAACTGAAATTGGACAAAGCCTAAATAAGAAACTGGTCACACAATGCTTTCTTCCCCCATATATTCTTACAGTAGCTTGGGATATTGATTGGAATGTTCTGTAATAATAAACCACAAGCACTGGATAGATTTTTCACTTTTACTGACAGGGCTTCAGGATCGTTGGCTTTATATTCACACCCAAACTCTATATTGCTCATCTACTGCAAAATATTTCACATAAGCATATTTTTATAATGTACAGTATCAGATGATTTGTGGTCAGTACAAATTCGGAACATTTGTTTGAGAAGTACATGTTCTTCCACGTCAGGCATTTCTTCTATAATTGCCTGACAAAGGCATTCAATAATGAAGTTTTATGTGTGGAGTTGATAATTCCCAAGCACTACTTTTGTGAAACGGTTCCAAACAAGCCAAGGATCAAGGTTTATGGCTTTGTCTTGTATGATCAAGTGCATCTCGTTGCCTGCTAAAATATCCTTTGACACAAATTAGCATATTAATTGCTTTTTCAGAGCTGACGTTGTGACTTCTAATTTAAGAGACCCAACATCTATCTGTCTCTATTCACCAGCATGTTAAGATCCTTGACCTAACTCTTTACCATTGATGAATGCCACACCAGTAGGAACAGAACGCTGGCTTGTCTGTGACATTTTCCAATTCTGCAATTGTTTAAATAAACTTTCACATTCTGAGGGAGGATACAGCTTGCTTAATTTCTGCCTGGAAACAGTTCCGTTCTGGAAAAGCATGATAGAAATATGTTTGCTTAAAAGTAGAACCAAGGTATTGGCATGGACAAATAAGTCAAGAGAAATGAGCTCTAAATTTGATGGGAGGAAATGCTGAGGTCTACCAGACAGAATCCTATGACAGTTTCAATGGCTATGTCCAAGAACGGTCAACTCTCAAGCCATCCCAGTTGGGTCAAAAGAGAGAGTCCAAGAAGAAGGCTCTTTGGCCAATTGAGCATGGTTCTTGGATTCTCTCTTTGGCCTAACTGGACTGGCTTGATGGTTGACTGTTCTTGGACGTAACCATTGATGTTCTTGGACTACAGCTTCCAGAAGTCCTGTTCAGCAGAGCTGTTGGTGAAGGCTTCTGGGATTTTTAGTCCAAGAACACTTGGGTTACTCAAGGCTGAGAACCATTGCTTTTGTCTTATAGTGTTACTCTCTAAGGAGCTCATCTTCTTGAGGCCCTAAGATCCAGAGTAAGTCAGATCCAGACATTCTTCCACCTTCTTAGGTATAAGAAGCTCTAGCTTGTGCTGGTAGGAGCTCATCCAGTTGTGACAGGTGGCCACAGGTCCCCTGTCAGCCCTGCAGGTGGAGAGGTGTTGGAAAGCAATTGTCCTTTTGAGTTTGACCTTCAGCAGAAGGACGGTTCAGGCCAACTCGGGTTTAAAGGGAAACATCCAGAGGAAACAGGTCAGGGACTTGGACATGGTGAGCAGCTGCTAGCTGGCCAACTGCTGACACACAAGTTGCCTGGCCAAACTGCCAATAGAGGAACTCAAAGGGGGTTGCAGGAGAGGGAAAAGATAAAAGTGGTTTAGAGGGACAATGCATTGCAATACTTAAAGTAAAGAAACATATTGTGCAATAACGAAGAATAGCCATTGCTTGATGCCATGCCCATCCCGTTTACAATATTGCTTTCCAGGGTTCTCTAGGCATAGAGGAAGCTATTTATTGTTCCCCTCTTCTGGAGAGTGTTTCAGGCACAGTGCAGCTTGCCCAAAGCCACCCAGGCTGAATTAGCTCTGCCTAAGCCGAATGGGGAACTTGCGGAGTTCTCTGGCCAGCTCAACAACTGGAAGAAACAATTGAAAAATCACACCGAAGCAGATTTAAAAATATGGCGCCCTCCTTGGTTGTCAGTCACTTCCGGAGACCAACCTGGACAGAGAGGAAACTTTCTCTCTTAACCCATGCACTAGCCCGGCTGATACAAGAGGGAAAGTAGCAAATGTGGAAGTGCAGATGATCATAATGCTGGCCCACAAAGCCCATCCTTCACCCAACACTCCGAAACAGCAACCAAGCAGTTTCATCAGCCCATAAGGTGCAACTGGGCCCATAAAGACAAATGAGGAGGGAGATTTTTGTGAGGCTTACCGGCTCTGAATCGCCCAATCAAGACCAAACCACACTCAAGGGCTTTGCATTACAATACAGACATACAGACATCTTGCAGCAATATATTAATAGATGCCGGGAGAATCTGCCATTCCTTTGGATACTCTGAAAGATCCACCTAAGCCAGTGGTGTCCAAACTTCGGCCCTCCAGATGTTTTGGACCACAACTCCCACAGCCCTTTGTCATTGACAATACAGGCTTGGAATTCTGGGAGTTGTGGTCCAAAACAACTGGAGGGCTGAAGTTTGGACAGCCCTGACCTAAGCTCAGAAGGAGGGTGGAAGCCCTTACCAGGGGTGTAGGACTCCATGATGATGCCAGAGGCCTGCTACTCTGAATGTCCCAAGTTATTAACCCTGGCTCCACCTGTGCCGGCCACATCTAGTCCTATACATACTGTTTGTTTGTGTGTGTGTGTGTGTGTGTGTTTGTTTGTTTGTTTGTGTATACCACCCAACTTTCCGAAGGAACTCTGGTCCCTTCGCAACAAGACAATCTATACAGTTCAGCTATGCAAACAAATGCAAAACAAAGCCAATCGATCAGAACATTAAAATCAATTTTAAAAAAAAACCATGGGATATACAATGGTGCAAAAAAGACGAGGGGGGGGAATAGGATAACAGGCTCCTGGGGACTCCAGGTTTCCCGCCAGGGAAGCGGTACAGTATATCCACGCTTTCCAGGTTGCCGCGGAGGAATGGGGGGTGGGGGTGGGATCTGTCCAAGGTGCTGAAGTGTCCTTTGCCAGTGGCAAGGGGCCGCCAGGATCCCATGTCCCACACTCCCCTGATGGGAAAAAGGGGGCGAAAGCTAGTTTGTTTGGGGGTGGGGGGTGTTGGGGGTGGGCCATGCCTCCCCCTCCCCTCCCCCTGGGGGCGTGGCCTTCCTCTGGCTCCGCCCTTGAGCGGTGGCATTCCTCTCCCCCCTCCGCCCGTGGCTCTTCTTTGCGGGGTTCGCGTGCGTCCTAGGCGCGGTCGCCCGCTTGTCCGGCTGGGTCTCTCTCTTTTATTCGCCTCTCCGCCTTGCAGGCGTGGAAGAGACGGGACTCGCTTCTCCGCGTCGCCCAGCGATGGCGGGGATCCGGCGGCGGCGTCCAGGCGCCTTCCTCCTCCTCCTCATCTTCCTCTTCTTCCTCCCTTCCTACTTGGAAAGAACTGACAGCGACGGAGAAGGAGCACCTTATCCCGGTAAGGGGGAGAGCCGTCGCAAGCGGACCTCTCCTGCAGAGTTATGAGCTTCTTTTTTTTTGGGGGGGGGTACAGGATGGGAAGGGATAACAACTCCCATCTCGGTTGGAGGATGGTCGGAACTGTAGTGGGTTTTTTATTGTTGTTTTTTTTTAAAAGCAACTTGCTTTGTAAGGGTTTGGGATCGGCTTGAGGGGCGGTAGGATCCTGGGAATGCCCTTTCAAAGCGAGTTTGCCTACCCGTATGCCAGGCATCGGTGGTGGTGGTGCTTAACTGTATTTCTTGGAAGACCTGATCCAGCCGGGTTTATTAGTGCATATGTGTGTGTGCTGTTGTGTCATTACAGTCGTGATCTGACCCTTCGTGACCACCATGTCCATGGAGATTTCTTACTGGTCCTGTGTAGCTTAATAAGGACTCAAGCGCAAGTCCGGGAGACCAACGAAAGTGAAGGGGACCCTAATTAGATGATCTGCTCCTTTAGCTCTGCCTTTCCCATCCGGAGCCCATCCTGAATAATTCTGGATGCTGCCACCAGCGAATTATCCACCCACGTTGTCGTTGGCAAGGTGATAGATGCAAGGGATGTGTGTGTGTGTGTTGCGCATCCTTACAGTCCTGACCGACTCTTCGTGACTCCATGTCCATGGAGTTTTCTCTGCAGGAATACTGGAGTGGCTTGCCAGTTCCTCACCCCAGGCGCCTACAGCACCTGGTATTCCCTGGTGGTCTCCCATCCAAGAGCTCACTAGGTCCTGCTATGCTCCTAAAGTCAAATGCCATTGTGCCCCTGGTCTTTGGTGTTGTTGTTGTCACCACTGCAGCAGGATTAAGGGACCCCCATCTCAAGACACAACATCATGGAGGGATCCAGACAGGGCCAACCGTCCTCCTGTCTTGGCCCGCCTATGGGCAGTAATGCCTACTGGTTTCCCATGGGGGCCCCGATCCCAGTTTAAATGGGCAGTGGTAGGCGTGTCTAACCTAGCCTCCAGAAAAGGGCTGGGATGATCAGTGGTTTACATTCCTGCCTGCAGAGCCAGGGGTTAAGAGTTCAAAACCCAGGGTGCCTTCATGAGACAGGCCATTGGCCTGATCCAGCATGGCTCTCCTTATGTTCTTCTGTCTCTTCTAAGATGATGAGAATGATGATTGTTGGCACTTGATCGCAAGTAGGTTTCGGGCTGCAGCTTCAAGGGGCCATCAGAGTGCAGTCATACAGGCCTTGGATTTGTAGGGTGAAGATTTAAAAAATGAAATCAAGGCATCTACCGGTTAGAAATAGTAAGTATGCGCTTGTTAATAATAAACGTCCGTGCCCATGAGATGACTTCCTTAGGCATTAAACTGCCTTTGCACTGGGTGCTTGCTTGGGTTCAGATCCACTGGATTTTGCTTTATTTGGGGTTTCTAATAGAGAAAAGAGAGATAAACTTTAAAGGCATCTTAAAAGTTAAGGGGCAGCATTGATGCATTCGGTTCCTGTATACTCCTGCATCTCGCCAGTGTGGGGTCAGTTTGCCCAGGTCAGCCAAAAACAGAGTGCTTTTTAAAAGTTCACTTCATCCTCTTCTTGAGATGTGATTTTGATCTGATCTCTTAATGACTTTTCTTCCTCTCTTCCTAAGTCAGATTATTATTATTAAGTTAGATGTTTTGGACCACCACTCGCACAGTCCTTTGCCATTGGAAATACAGGCTTGGAATTCTGGGAGTTGTGGTCCAAAACATCAGGAGGGCCGAAGTTTGGACATGCCTGCCCTAAGATGTTGCTTGTCTACCACCCGCCACTGCCACATACACACCGTTCTCTGGCTTTCCAAAAAACTTCAGCATTCAGTTGTATCAGTTCTAAACTAACTCTAGCACGGACCTGTGTATATGGAAGGGACAGACAGCCATTTATAGCTTACAGGTGGACAATGCAGGATTTGGAAATATAAAAACAAGCATTGCCCTCCCCGCTCCAGAAGGATGAGATGAAAGGATTTAAATAGATGTGGAGACAGCGTGTATTTCTCTTGTCTCTGGCATGGATGGCTTTCTTCCCTTCCAGTAATTTCAAAGGGTTTAAAGCTGATGTCAAGCACAGTCACGTCTTTTGAACACCATGATCAGCAACCCTGGGGATATAGGCAAAAGCAGAGATTAGCAGGAAATTGTTTAGATTCCTTTTATAT
>JAHTLZ010000252.1:3629972-3654854 GCA_023846285.1 Phrynocephalus versicolor
CTGAATATGCTGTAAACACAATGAAAGGGGCAGCCATTTAGCAGGTATGCTTTTATTTGTATTCTTGCATTGAGTAGGGAGTTGGACTCAGTGACCTTATATGCCCCTTCCAGCTCCAAAGTTCTATGATTCTGTGGTGCATATTTCCAGAGTAAGTGAACTCCATCTAACTATAGAGTTAAGTAGGGGTTTGGTGACTTTCTACTTGGTCAAAATTTTGTTTGACGTGGCGGTCATCCTTATCATGTTAAAATATTTAATGCATAATACTGAAGAAGAAAAGAAGCGTGTCTTTTCCATCCCAGTGGTTGAATGGAAAGGTCTTTGTAAGTTGTGCTCTAATGGTGAAGAAGGTTATAAAAAGCTGGCAGGAATCTTATCAGTGGTCGTAGTTGCCTCAAGTCAAAGTTCCTGACAATAAGGGGTTTCTAAATACAGGTATCCAACTGAAGTGGTGGCCTCACCTCTTAATTTGAAATGATTTGGACAAGTTTACCAATTGCATTAGAAGGATTCAGGAGGAAAGCACGGAGGCTTCCTGTAATACTTGTGTTTTGCTGCATCAAAGCTTAGCTATACAAAGTCGAGGGTTTGCAGGGGGATTAGTCAGGCGCGTTGAGTCCTATTTTTATTTGTCAAATGCATGCACTCTTGGGCTCAAACAGACTGGTTTAAATTGCAAATTCTTTTCCGGCATTCCAGTTTGTTTTTAAAAGAGGAAGGCAAGCATGACAGTTGCGCTCAACTGAGCCGACACAGCCTGTGCTTCCACAAGCCAACGACTTGTCTTGAACCCTTGCATGTGCCGGAGGTGATGTAAATTTTTCATCAGGCAGCAGAGAAATCAGAAAGCCAGTGATTATATAATGCTAGGCTCTCCAGAAATGCCAGTGCTTAGGTGGGTATGTCTGCAATTGATCCCCGTGAAAGCTGAGAGCCTACATTTCCAAGGAAGCTGAGAGACCATTCGGTCTTGTATCACAGCCACCAGAATTGGGCAGTGTGGAGCGCAATGCAGCTATAAATGAAAAGGACTTGCACGCAACCCCATCGGGCGCATCATCTGCTGCTTTGCTGGACGCCTGAAGGCAAAGCCTCATTTGCACATATTTGCATGGTGTTAATTGAGAACCATAAATCCACAGAATAATAGAGGTCGCAATAGAGACCTAAGCCTGACTCTTAACCTGAATAGAGTTTCAACAGAATCATGACCTGACTCTGTTCATAACCCGAACAGGGTCTCATTAGAGCAGGCATGCCCAAACTTCGGCCCTCCAGATATTTTGGACCACAACTCCCACAGTCCTTTGCCATTTGCAGTCTAAGCTTAGAATTCTGGGAGTTGCGGTCCAAAACATCAGGAGGGCCGAAGTTTAGGCATGCCTGCATTAGAGTCTGAACTTGCCATCCTCCATCCTTCTTTTCTCCTTGCAGGGAGGATTTCAGCACTTTTGCAGGTGTGTGTGTGTGTGTGTGTGTGTGTGCGTGCTTGTGTATGTGTGTGTGTGTGTGTGTGTGTGTGTGTGTGCATGTGCATTCACTGTTTTACACCTGACTTGTATGTCTGTGAAGATTCCCAGTTATCCAGGTGAGGTTATCTGGACGTTGAGTCATGGCAACGGGACTTCTTTTCTTGAGAGATCGAAACGTTTCGCTGCTCATGCAAGCTGGTGAAGCTGCTTGGGTGAGCAGCGAAATGTTTTGGTCTCTCAAGAAACGAAGTCCTGTTGCCATGACGCAACGTCCAGACCCGATTTGCATCTTTCCTTGACTTCTTCGGGTCCTTTCTTCCATCATCAGCTCTCATACGATTCTGGGTTGGGGGCATCAAGATGAAAAAATAAACCCCTGTTTCCAAATGACACATCTGCCTTGTATCCTTGCAGAGGTTAAGCCAATGAGTGGAGCATCAAGGTCAGAGGTCAGGCGTTCCATTCACCCCGGGGGCTCCTGGGGAGAAAAACCATTCTGTGTCGTAGCTTTGAACAAGCTGTGCAGCCCAAGAAGAAGGGTAAACGACAGTGGTACCTCGAGCTACAAATTTTATCTGTTCCAGGTGCATGTTCTTAAGTCGAACTACTCTTAAGTCGGGATACCTATAAAAAAATTAAAGAAATAAGTTAAAAAAGAAAAAAAATTGTAAGTCGAGCAGACCATATCTAAAATTTGTAAGGCGGCAGTTAAAATGCCAACAGTTTTCTGCTCTTAAGTCAAATTGCTCTTAAGTCGAGCTGCTCTTAAGCTGGGGTACCACTGTATTTCTGAGTACTCTCTGCCTAGGAAACCATTACAAGGGTCTCTCTAAGTCAGAATCAACCTGACATCGCAAAATGATGGCTATCATTTTACGCACACAGGACCTCCAAGTCCTAGAAATTCAGACAGGTTTCATCTAGAATCAACATGTAGAGGTCCAGTCTGCTTATTGAAGCATACATTTGCATCCTTTTAACAGATGGCTGCTGAAACCCCCAGTCAGGGGCACTCTCCTGCAGATGGGTTTCCTTCTCTCTCTCTCTCTCTCTCTTTTGGCACAACACACTCTCTGCCAGCAGGATCGCTGTTTTTTTGTCAGGAATTTTGCCAGCCAGCCCCGGAAGCCAAGGTTTGCATAATTGCACTTGGCTGGACCCGTGTTTACGAAATGTCAAGCACTTTCCAAATAACTCTGAAGTGATCGTTGCTCTGCTTCGTGGCGCTCTTATCTGAGTGGGCCACATGGCAAAAGGAGAGGAAGCCCATGGCAGATAGGAGTGTGTGTGTGTGTGTGTGTGTGTGTGTGTGTGTGTGTGTGTGTGAAATGGCATTCTTTAAATGCTCAGGTATTACTTGGATTGGCCGTCCTTTCATGGCTAAGCTTGCAAAATCTTCTTGGCAGCTGCAGCACTGGTGGGTCGGCTGCTGAGGCTTACAAACCGTAAATGTTCAGGTTTTCCAGCTGTTTGGGCACAGTCATGATCAATTTTGCAGGTGGGCCAAACTTAGCAGAAAGTTGCATTTCCCCCTCTCTGCTGCTGCTTCAAAGTTGCTCAGATAGCGTCATAAACAACCACCAGAAGCTCCGGGGTTGCCATTTTGACGGCGGAGGCCTTCTTTCTGAGATGTCTAGAAGTGCTGGCTGCAAGCCTGATATCGTGGAATAAGGTTTTTCCGCAGGGCGGTAATGTCTGTTGCCTTGTGTTCTCAAAGGCTTTCACGGCCGGAATCTGGTCGCTGTTGTGAGTTTTTCGGGCTTTTTGGCCGTGTTCTGGAAGTTTTTCTTCCTGACGTTTCGCCAGACTTTTCTCTCGTATATACAGAAGGACCCCCGTATCCACTGATTCAGTATCCACTGATTCAGTAATCCGGGGTTGGCACAGGAAACATAAATATAATTCAGCAGCCACAAAGCAATCTATTGTTGCAAAACAGCAGCCATAAAGCAAGCTACTGTCATGACACAGCAGGTTTGGGGGGGGGCAGTGTTTCTCTCTTATCCATGGTTTTCATTATCCATGCGAAGGCCTGGAACCAATCCCCCAGCAGATACTAGGGTCCTGCTGTACATCTGGGGGCTGAACTGCTCCTTTTTGCCTCCTGGGTATGCTTTGTTCCTTCACTTGCCTCTCTCCATTATCGTCACACTTTTGTTTCACGCTTGCAGCCCAGCTGCGCAGATCCGGTGGAACGGAAGACAAAACGCGGCCAAACACGGTGGCAAGGAGCCATGGTTCATTCCTGGAAGCAGAGATGAATGCTAGGTTACCTGGCAGTCCCCGCCAAGGGCTAAATGTCTGGAATGAATACCTGGAACACTTAGGTGGCCCAATGCTGTGAAGTGTTCCCATAGGGAGGCGCAGGTGGAAGCAGAGTCTGAAAGAGAGTGTCCTGCATGATCTCCACAGGACTGTCACCTTATTTTACTGTTCTGGGTTGAAGTGAATAGCCAGAACTGCAGAAGAGGCCTACTTAAGAATGCAGTCAGATACAGAGAGGCAACTGACCAGGAAAGCAGAAAAATGTATCCCCAGCTCCTCCTGGATTGTGGAAGGTCCCCCCTTTAAAATAGCCATGGGTTTCCACACTTGCTGCCTTCAGGAAAGGTCTAAAGACATGTTTGTTATAATGTTGTTCCATTAATTGTGGGACTTGAGCTGTTTATAAATCAATCAAATATTTCTTGTAGCCATGTTTGATTTTATATGAGTCAGTCTGATGATTCTGTGATTGACGCTGGATTTGCTTGGCTTTTTAGGATGATTGTGAACCACTTTAAGAACTAAATAGTGGTAAAAAGGCAGGGCAGAAATGCAATTTATAAATTAACTAACTAACTAACTAACTAACTGAATTAATTAATTCAGTGAATGAATGAATGAATGAATGAATGAATGAATGAATACAATGTCAATATTAATAATGCCTCATTTCCCTTCTACATCTATGATTATAATGCAGTATATGTGAAATTATAATGCAGTATATGTGAAATCTTATATATATGAGGATTCTTATATATGCATATATATGATAATAATTTTCTACTTATGCTCTTTCATTCTTAACAAATGTGCACATGACAAGCATAAGTCCTTTCACAGAAGTTTACTTTTGTTGGCTCATTGAGCCAATAATAAGCATGTTAACAAAAAAAAATTAAATTGGGCATCGTGTGTGCCTATGCACTTGTGCTTCAGCACAATGGGGCATGTCATATAATTATTCTCTTTGTCTCCAGGTTCCTCAGAACCTTCATTTATTGCTCAAAGTGAAGACCGTTTGTTTAAGCACTTATTCGAAGACTACGAAAGATGGGTTCGCCCAGTCGAACGCTTGAACGAGACAATCAAAGTGAAATTTGGCCTGGCGATTTCACAGCTGGTGGATGTGGTATGTTAGACACTCTGCTCCTTTAGTATGGTTTGGTGGATTTTTTATACGGATTTGTTGTAGCACAAACGACTTATTTGTCAAATGCAACATAGGCTGTTAATTCACATCCAGTTTGTTGCTCTCACTGAGTTGCGGAATATAAAATTGTTCCCCCATGTCCGTCGTGTTATATTCAAAATAAAGTGCGACCACGCCCCCTGAAGCACTACTCAGCACACTAAAGTTGTACGTGCTCTAGGGGTAGTGTTTTTCTTGTCACTGTTTTGTTGCAGTTTTTATACTGGTACAAGACACAGTGGGGTAACGTTTGTTCCACATCTTTTCCATTACCATCTCCGTTTGGTTATTTCCATCCAGTCAGATCCGCTGATTTTTTTTAATTTTTTTTCGGACTCGGTAGCTATATCAAAATGGTGGGTTCCCTCCGTTACTGATTCAAAGAGTAAACTGCAGCCCTTGTAGCTGATTTTCGTTTCCAAACGCTGTATCGCTTTACAGAATAATCATGACACTAGGTGTCGGCAGAGAGCATGCGTTTGCTGAACCACGAAACAAGAATGCACTTTGATGTGGCATT
This sequence comes from Phrynocephalus versicolor, assembly GCA_023846285.1. Taxonomy (NCBI): domain Eukaryota; kingdom Metazoa; phylum Chordata; class Lepidosauria; order Squamata; family Agamidae; genus Phrynocephalus; species Phrynocephalus versicolor. The sequence goes on from JAHTLZ010000252.1 coordinate 3,635,425, forward strand.
ACCCCGTGAGGTCACGTAAGTTTTGTAATGATAAAGTGTGACCACATGGCCGCAACAAATTATATTACACAATATAATTTGTTGCGGTACAAAATGGACGTGAAGTAACGGCCCTAAAGAGCACATCTCTTTGAGGTGAAAGAATACAGGAGGTTTTGTTGTTGGCTTGTATAGTGGCTTGTGCGTAATCTGCCCTTCAGACTATTCTTCAGGAAATGTTCTGCAAATGCTTAATAATGATCACCTTCTAGAGGGAATATCAGGGGCCTCTGTCAGTGCCTGTCATCCCTGTGGTTCTGTCTGGGCCTTGGAGTCAAATCGAGACCTACCCAGGATTATTCGAATTCCCTGCCATGAACCTAGAGCTGCCTCTGAGCCTGACGATAGCTGCGAAATAAATGCTGTATTTTGTGAATTGCGGACTGGATTTGGGAGAACCACGTTAAAAAAAAAATCATACCCCACTCTTTGTTTCCCAACAGGATGAGAAAAATCAGCTCATGACAACCAACGTGTGGTTGAAGCAGGTATGTGCTTCTTGTTGTAGTCAAGACAAACAGGGACCTGAACATTGAGAGCAAGATTGAACTACCGGTACATCCCTGGACTGGATCACTGAGATCCCCTTGATGAGATAGCCCACTAAGATGACTGTCCTATACACAAGTGTCTGGGTTATGTCCCGCTGAACTTTATGGGACTTCTTTCTGAGTAGACAGGTATAGGAGAGCACTATAAAGAAGGTCCCCTATACCCACGGGGGAGCAATTTAAAGCCCCTACGGATGCTGAAATATACCCAGCATATTGAACATTATACATTGACCCCCCACCATTTCGCGGTTCAGGTATTGTGGTCCCACTACATCGCAGGACGGCAATACCTGCACCATGGGTGGTGGTGGCGGGGGGCGGCCGGGTTGCTCCGCTCCGCCCCCCTGCACCTCCGAGAAGCCTCCGGGGTGGGTGGGCGGGCAGCGGGGGCGATCCAGTCGCTCCGCACGGCCCTCCCATGCACCTCCGAGAAGCCTCTGGGGTGCGTGGGCGGGCGGCGGCGGGCAATCCGGTTGCTCCGCGCGGCCCTCCCACACACCCCGGAGAAGCCTAGGGACCGCGTGGGCGGGCGGTGGCAGTGGGAGGTAAGATCCCCCTGCCGCCGCCGTGCCGCGCAATTGCCCCCCCGCCCCGCCCCCCGCTTCTGCATATCACGGATTTTCATGCATCGCGGGTGGGGTGGGTCCCTAACCCCCGTGATCGGTGTGTGTGTGTGGGGTTACTGTACATACCATAGACTCTGTCGTCCTCTAGTGGCCAGTTCTGGTAACTTCACCTTGAGAAATATATATTTCTGTGGTTTTTCTTTTAATATTTGTAATTTTTTCAAACCATAAATAAGTGAATCAGTAGAAATTAATTCCACAGCTATGGGGTTCCTACTGTACAGAGAAGAGAAACTTTAGCCTAGGCAGCTCAAATGCTCCTGAAGAAACACTTGTTTCTTTATTCCGTTAGAATTAAAAGATTTAAAAGATTTTCTAAAATTAGAAGGCAGCATGCTGAATTATTTTCATATAACCTGAAGCGATAAATCATTGCTCAACCCATTTTTGTTCAGCTTTACGAGGTTTCGATAAAGTCCATCTGAAAGAGCAAACCAAGGGGGAAAAAAACCCTCTTGGAGTTGGTTTCACGGACATTATGGGTCTCTTGGTATTTGCCAAGTCTAAGCCATCTTGTAGTTTTGAGAGAATAATGGACCACTGCACCTATGGCCTTCTACAGTAGCTATATCAAGGTAGCCGTTTTGTAATTGAGACAAACTTTTAATAATAAAATTTTATTCCCCCCCCCCTCATAGGAATGGGTAGATGTGAAATTGAAGTGGGACCCTGAGGATTATGCCGGAATCACATCAATCCGCGTCCCATCAGATTCCATTTGGATTCCTGACATTGTTCTGTATGACAAGTAAGCATTAAATGTTGCTCCCCATTAGGCACTGCCATTCTAAACATATACCGCGGCACCTTGTATAAAGGAATTAATTTGTTCCAAATGAAATTCTGTTAAGCAAATTTTCCTTCCTGCTCTGCCGTTCTAAGACTATGATGGCGGCGGCGGCGGTGCTATACCTTAAGATAGTGGTGGCGAACCTTTGGCACTCCAGATGTTTTGGACCACAACTCCCACAGTCCTTTGTCATTGGCAATACAGGCTTAGAATTCTGGGAGTTGTGGTTCAAAACATCTGGAGTGCTGAAGGTTCACCACCATAGCCCTTAGTTTATCACCCTGGTGATAAACTAAGTTTCTCCTTTTGGGATGGAACTACCGTTCCTTCTGCACTGCAAAAATACGATTATTTTCTTTGTAGCTGTGATGCACGTGTGGCACCATTGCCGACACACAATTATTCAAACCCTTGCCTCTAACTCTTTAGCGGGCTTTTATAATTAAAGACCTTTAATTATCAGCTGGATTATGGCCAGCAAGTCATTTTCAAAGAACTTTTCCACCAGAGAAAAGGATGGGTGCATATATTTAGTTAAAAGACAACAACTAAGATTGCCACAATAACCTTCTGAAAATATCAGAGCGAGTCTCATGTCTAACAACTCCTCACTGTCTGTCCTTTCAGCGCAGATGGCCGCTTTGAAGGAACGTCCACCAAAACCGTGGTGAGGCATGATGGGACCATCGCTTGGACCCCACCAGCCAACTACAAAAGCTCCTGCACCATCGATGTCACTTATTTCCCCTTTGACCTCCAGAACTGTTCTATGAAATTTGCCTCCTGGACCTACGATGGCGCCCAAGTCGATATCATTCTAGTGGATGACGAAGTGGACAAGAGAGATTTTTTTGATAACGGCGAATGGGAGATCGTCTCGGCCACAGGGATCAAAGGGAACAAAACTGATGGGTGTTGCTGGTATCCTTTTATTACCTACTCGTTTATAATTAGGCGCTTGCCTCTCTTTTATACCTTGTTCCTCATTATACCCTGTATAGGACTGTCGTTTTTAACCGTCCTGGTTTTCTACCTCCCATCTTACGAGGGTGAGAAAATCTCTCTGTGTACCTCGGTCCTGGTGTCTTTAACGGTCTTCCTCCTCGTCATTGAGGAAATAATCCCCTCGTCTTCTAAAGTCATACCCCTAATTGGGGAATATTTGGTCTTCACCATGATTTTCGTGACCTTGTCCATCGTCATCACCGTCTTTGCGATCAACATCCATCACCGATCTTCGTCAACCCACAACACAATGGCCCCTTGGGTCCGCAAAATATTTCTCCACCAGCTTCCCAAACTGCTGTGCATGAGAAGCCATGTCGACCGGTACTTTTGCCCAGAGGAGGAAGACGGCAACGGATCTGAGCTCTCTCGAAACACCTTGGAGGCAGCCCTGAATTCTATCCGGTACATTACAAGGCACATCGCGAAGGAGAATGAAGTACGTGAGGTGTGTGAATTGGCTATGGTGTCTTCTTTGACTCTTGGGAGGTTGGAAGTGTGAAAAAGGAGCATCGCTCATTCCTTAATAGAATCCTGAACTGTTTGTTTGATGACCTGCCTCTTTCTTGAAAGCTAGTGTGATGTTGTGGATCAGGATATGCGAGCTCATATGCCCCCTTAGACAAGGAAATGAGCCGGTGTAATTACTCTTTAAACATGGCACCTCTGAAATCTATTCGTGTTGGCCTATCTCAGACGTGTCTTGATCATATCTCACCAGGTAAAAGATTTACAGTGGGCCATGCCTTAAGGAATCTCAATTTTGTCCGGATTTTAAAGTATTTGGCATAAATGTAGTTTCCAGGCCAAAGTAGAGCACACTCACTATATCAAGAGTAGTTGATGAATGGCACATCGACACAGCAATGTGCATTGATGTACCAGTTAGCAGCCAGTTCAGGGAACCTTTTCCAGGTGGGGTTAATCATAAGATTTAGGCCTTGGGTGTGAACTCTACATGAATGACCAAAGAGTTATTTTTTTTAATTGGAGGCTGTGCTGTATAAGTCAAAGCCTTGTTCAGGAACCGCTGAGTGTTAGATATAAGAACAAATGCACAAATTACCTTTTTTTAAAAAAATGAAAAATATAGGATAAGCACTTTCTATCTTTACCTCTTGAACATATTTGCACAGTGGCAAATCCTTTGGAATTTCCCCATAACTTAATTTTTTTTACAGTTCCTCTGAAATCAGAGTTGAAATGTTCCATGCCCACTGATGGTGATTATCAAAATATATTTTCAAACATTCTGCAGTGTTTTCAGGATTGCAAGTTAACACGTTGTGTTTATATAGTTCCATTCCAGTTTATATAGCTTTTATTTATTGTGTCGAAATCAGAATATTTTAAAGGAGAATTTCATGTGGCTCTAAAATTATGACCTTGTTTTATATACTCTGGATTGGCGACACTTGGCTGCGCTCACACTGGCAATAAGAGCCATACTTAAGCATCATTTTAAATTGATTTACTCCAGGTGCTGTTGTTCACCAGACGCAAAGGTGAAATCAATTAAAGCGAGTTTTCATCAATTGGCCAGCTGGGGCTTTTTAAAATAGCACACTTCTAAAATTGATTCAGTCAGTTCAATGCGATCCTGTGCCCACTTGCACAACCAAAATAAGCTCTTGCCCCTTAACAATTAGCCACAATTAGCCATGGTGAACGACACTTGGGTTTTGTAAAGAGCAATATGAATCCTGCCGTTATCTGATTATGGGCACATTTAAGATGACGTACTGACGTTACTTTCTTCTCCTTTAGGTTGTGGAAGACTGGAAATTTACAGCGCAGGTGCTGGACCGTGTGTTCTTATGGCTGTTCCTTCTGGTTTCATTTATTGGATCCCTGGCATTGTTTATTCCTGTAATTCATAAGTGGGCAAGCATAATTGTACCCGCCCATATTGGAAGCAGTAATAAATAAAAAAGGGTGGTCCATAACAATACGGTGAACGGCTGAGTAATCCTCCCAGAACTATTACTTTTAAAGATATATAGCAGTACAGTTGGCACCCTTTAGTATATAATAATCAAAATCTTAGAAAGTATAATGGAGGAATTCGTGGTCTTGCAGAAGTGCAAACTTTGATGATGATGATGATGATGATGATGAAGAAGAAGAAGAAGAAGAAGAACCCGGAATGGGTTTGCCATGCAGCTCACCTGAGGTTACATTGTCTGGCTGTTCTCTCAGCAGGAGCAGCGGAGGATTGAACTCACAACCAGATACTTTAACCACTGAGCTACCCAGCCAGCACCCTAGGACATACACAGTCTCTTTCCCTTTAAGTATTAATTGATTACTTTCCCCATGAAAGGGTCAGAGCTCCCCAGTGCTCTGATGTTGGCTCGGTTCATTCTAGGGTTACCATCTGAACAAGGGTAGGAAATTTGAAGATGTCTCTAGGTGTTGTAATAACAAAGTGCTCTGGTCAGATGGCTGTCAGTAAAACTGCTAGGGCAACATGAAACAACAAATCTATTCTACAACATTTCAGATTTTCAAAGCACTTGATGTGGGTTGTCTCAGTGGCTCCTTACAAAGGCCCCCAAAGTCAGGACTACAGTGTCACCCTTGGGTGAAGTTAAAAGAACAGGTGCTTGCATACTTGACAGAGCCATGTGATTTGGGGGTTTGTTTGAAATTGTGGCTTGTACTTGTTACCTGCTGAACTAACACTAATCATGTCAAGAATTTCTAGGTATTCAGAAGTGGTTTCCCATTCCTTTCTTCAGGGGGTGCCCTGGGACTGAACACCTTCCCCAAGGCCCCCCAGGCTGGCTCTTTCCCCCTGGTTAGGAATCAGCCTCCTGGCCACTAGCTGTGTCACCAGATTCCTCACTCAGGATGTGATAATGCATGTTGCCATTTGGTTCTAGGGACTTCATTTCTCAGTCATCACACAACAGAGGGGCAAGTTGGCTCCGACTCTGACTCCGCCTTGATTCATGTCCACGTTGGGCCTCTTGGGTTGAGCTGTAGGGCTTCTGTTTTGGGAGGGGAGACTAGAACGATTCCCTGGGGGGCAGAAGGCTTGCTTTGAAGGAGATGGCACTTATTCAAGCGATCCTTTCTGCTGCGATCAGGCATGTGCCTTTTGCAATAGTCTCACTGCATCCTTGCTGAACTCACCGGCCAGCTATACTGAATAAGCAGAACACCCTAATCATTAGTTATTGCACTGATTCATTTTCAGGTTCTAATACAACGTCCTTGATTAAATTGTGGCCATAAAATAAAGCTCTCGGTAATGTCCATCAATGCAGGCTTGATGCTGAATGACAGATCTCGTTACGAACCCTTTTAAAACACATTGAACTTTTATATAAGGTTGCAGAAGAAGAGAACTCCCACAGTTCTCCCCCCCCCCAAAAAAAAAATGACATGATTTAAATTTTGTACAGTCATTCGGGTTATGAAAGACCGACGGATATCTCAGGATGTATTTTAAAAATGGAGATTTATTATACTTTATAAGTGCCTGCCCTTCACCGGATTCCTGATGTGGTGTAATGGGTAGAATGACCGACTAGGATTTTGCAGAAGAAGGTTCGAATCCCTGTTCAGGCATGGAAACTCACTGGGGGAGTAGAAATACCAAAACCACTCCTTAGAAATCTCATCACTTACTTTTTTTGAAAGCCCTGCTAGGCTCACTCTAATTCACTTCCAACTTGACTGCGCAGAACACATGTTTAACAGTTTATGGCCTTTTATGGAGGCTAGGCAAAACCCAGCCAATGCGTTTTAAAGCGCAATAAATTCCCTCCCCTTTAAATGCACGGTGAGAGTTTTGTCTCTCTTTCATAATCATAACTATTGGAAATTACCTTCTCCTCGTTTGTTTATGGTACAAAAATTTGGAGAGCATTAACATTTGACTTCACATCTTTGGTCTGATTTAACTGAGATCCGGGCATCCTTATTTTGTTAAACAAAGGCATAGCAAACAGTTACTGTAACATAAAGGCGATGCATTTACAACATCCGGAGAGCCAACAGGGAACCGCTATCACCGGGGAGCGGGAACTACACTGCATCTCCAACCATCAGCGGTTGCAGAAATAATCCAGCGGTCCCCAGAATGCACACGAGGACAAAGACCCACAGGAAGATGCGATCAATTACCATAGCGACGTATTTCCAATCATCCTGCGTCTGGAAGATAAAAAGCAGGCATCGAGATCAGCTGATATCACACTGTCTTTTGTAAGCTTACCATGGAGGTGGGAAAGCCAGGTTTTTCTTAACCTTGGGTCCCCAGATGTTCTTGGATGACAACTCCCGGACATCTTGGCCAGCACAGCTAGCGGCGAAGGCTTCTGGGAGTTGTAGTCCAAGAGCATCTGGCGAACCAAGGTTGGCAACGGAGGGTTTAAGCCCCTTCCCTCGCATGTTGCATAGGCTGGTTCATACCAAAACCTGCATACCTCCCATTATTTCCAGATAATATATTCCCCTACCTCTTTGGCCTCATTCTGCAGCCTCATGTTTTCCGCAATGTACCTCACGCTCTCGATGGCCTCTCTCATTTCCGGCGAAATCAGCGACGAGGAAAGCAGAGCGTCTACGGATTCGGAACTGGAGCTTTGGGTCAGGTTGCTCTTGACCGTGATATATTTTATGTGCTGATGCTGGTAGCAGCCACACGCCACGTCCTGGCACGGGAGGTCCCCTTGGCAACACCTGGCTTCCGAGTTCAAGCGGGAGACCTCGGCGCCGTGGTGCGGCGGGGGCTTGGACTTCTGGATGGGTCCCTCTTCTCCTTCCTCCATTGGCCGGGTCATGAACATGACCCTTGGCAGGAAGTTGAGGAAGACGGCCCTCACCCACCGGGGCATGGTGTGAGTCCTTGGCGTTCGGTAATGGACGTTCAGCACGAAGACAGTGATGACGATGGAAAGAGTGACAAAGATCATGGTGAAGAGGAGGTATTCCCCGATGAGAGGGATCACCAAGGACGTGGAAGGGATGGTCTCTGTGATCACCAGCAGGAAGACGGTCAGGGACAAAAGGACCGAGATGCACAAAGTGACTTTTTCACCACAGTCGGAAGGGAGGTAGAAGACCAGGACGGTGAGGAAACTGATGAGGAGGCAGGGGATGATCATGTTGATGGTATAGAACAAAGGCAGCCTCCGGATGTAAAGGGAGTAGGTGATGTCGGGGTAGACGGCCTCGCAGCAGTTGTACTTGATGTCGTGCTTGTAGCCGGCGGCTTTGATGATGGACCACTCCCCGCTCTCCCAGTAGTCATTCAGGTTCATGGCGGACCCGACCAGGACCAAGTCGATCTCGGCTTTTTCGTACGACCAGGAGCCAAACTTCATGGTGCAGTTCTGGTAGTCGAAGGGGAAGTAGGTGACGTCGATCTTGCAGGAGCTCTTGAAGATGGCCGGGGGCATCCATGTGATGTTCCCGGTGTAATTCAACATCGCCTTGGTTTTGTCGTCCACCTGGAAGTCCCCGACGGCGCTGTGAAGAGGCAACAAATCCGAAAGCTCATTCTGCTGTTTGTCTCCTTAGGTATTTCACGATAAGGAAACTAATAAGGGACAGCTGGCGTACAGACCTGTTGTAAGGATGAATGAGGTCATGCTCAACCCCTGCTTAGACAGGGTGCTCCCTTCAGTGGAGAAACATGTCTGTTTATCCCAGCACCCCCTTTTCTCCTCTCGACATTTTGCAAATTAGCATGCTTTGTTTCGGATTGGTCAACTGGCAGGCAAACATGGGCTAGATTTGCAAGTCTGTTTCCTTGGGCTGGCAGCTTTGAAGGCATTTCTTGGCAAGAGGATGATCAGGCCAAGAGCATGAAATACACAATCTCTTTAGTTTAAGGCCAAGGGAATGCGCCCAGGTTTTGTAGGAGAAGTACTTGTTTCAGAAAACCAGGACACAGAAGGGCCTGGTGGGATTAGAAAGTCAGTAAACATAGCTTTTCTGCACTAAATTGTAGCTCTCGGGAGATTGTCAAATACCATTGTGCTGTAAGGTGGTATAAATAAAGAACAAGACTCATTCCAAAGGGAGGGTTCTGAGGAACTGACATAATTGGACTCTCTGCAAATGATAAATACATGCCTTTCTCCTGCACTGTTTATTGGAACAACCTGGGATTACTTCTTCCACACACTTTTCTAATTTCCAAAGAAATGATTAACTGCTTGAGCCGTATTTGACAAAAGACTGAAGCTACAAAGATCCTATTGATCAACTTTGTAAGGAGCAACAAATATAAATTGGCCCCTAAGACGTTTGCAGGACGTGATTAGATGGACATATGGATTTTTAAGGAGATATAACTTCTCTTCCAACCCCTATTAGTCCTTGGGAATAGTGAGAGTGAAGAACAAAGAAAGATCCCACTTAGATGGAAGGCAGACAAGCCCGCCTTGGTGTCCAACAGCGCTGCATGCCTTCTGTATGACTGAAGAAGTGGACTCGATGCACGAAAGTTCACGTTAAAATATAACAGTCATTAAGGTTTCACTTTAAAACAAAATTGGCCTTACTGTTGTTCTTCTTCCCCTTTGGATTTTGCATGGGTTTTCTTACCGCTTTTTTAAATGGTCTGCTGTTCTCCTATAAAGCAAAGTGGGTTAAGGTTACGCTGGGTCTGTCCATCTTACTTGTTATATAAGACAATGTCCGGCTTCCAGATCTTTTGTGACGGCACGCGAATGAACTGAACTCCCCCGTATTTGTCTGGGTCCCACTTGAGCTTGTAATCGTTCCAGATCTAATAAAAGGAAAATAATTGGGCAGAGCAGAAGAGTTTTTTTTTTTAAATCAATGTTTAAGCTAGACTGCCATCAAGTCATGTCAACCATCTAAAGAACAAGGCTAAGGCTGTTGAATGAATTTCATCCCAATCGGTCTAATAATAAGTAGCCATTTTCTGCCTCGGCTCGAGTGGCTAGCACCCATGTTCTCCGACTTGTGGGTTCACCCTTTCATGGGGTTGCCCTTGACTCTCCTTCAGTGACTGCAGCGGGTACAGAATCCAGTGGCCAGACTGGTGGCGGGTGTGTGCCGGTTCGACCACATCACCCCAGTTTTGGCTCGTCTGCATTGGTTGCCCGTTGCGTCCCGAATCAGATTCAAGGTCTTGGCTTTAACTTACAAAACTCTCCATGGCGTGGGACCTGACTACCTGGCAGAGTGGATCGACCAGCGGTCAACAGCGGCCCGACCGACCAGGTTGTCGCGGGCGCACATGCTGCGGGTGGCCACGCCCAGGGAGGCTCGGAGAACATCCACCCGTACCCGAGTCTTCTCTGTGGCTGGGCCCACCATGTGGAACCAGCTTCCCGCAGAAGTGCGCCTAGCCGAGTCCCTGCCAGCCTTCCGGAAAGCATTAAAAACCTGGCTCTTCCGAGAGGCGTTTGGTGACAAAATTATTCATTATTATTATTATTATTTCCGCCATTTGTTATCTGCTGTTGTTTTTGGTCTACCGATTGATTGATTGTTAGTGTTTTAATTGTTTTATTTAATTGTTTTGATTTTGCTTATATTTTTGTTGTGAACTGCCCGGAGTTCCTCCAGGAAGACAGGCGGTATACAAGTTAAATAAATAAATAAATAAATAAATAAATAAATAAATTCAGTTGCCTGCCTGCCTCTGCTGGACTGGCCAGCTGCTGCGTTTTCTTCCCTCTTCCTCTGCCATCATTCGCAGCAAGAGTTGCAGTGCTGTTGCAAAAACAGCAGCTAACTGTGAGCTTGCACATGGTGGCAAACAGTATTTTGTCCAGGAGAGCGGCTATCTGCCTTAGAATCTCACAGACATCATGGCCTGCCATCTCCAAAGGAAAGGGTCTTAAATTTTAAAAGAAAAATTATCAGGGATAAAAATCTCTCTGTCACAGCCACAGAATGTGTTGGAGCAGCCAGCAAGACTTGTTTTGATTCACGTTGAACAAATCAGACAACCACTGGGTGGCGAAAGAGCATTAAAAGTGAAACGCAGGAATTTTTTTCTGTATCTACTCTTCTACAGTGGACCCTCCTATAAGATTAAGCAAATGGTAAGCAAATTTTCCTTTATACAAATTTCCCATAGGTATGCATTGGAAACAGAGTCATCCCTATCTGAGTCCATTTTTATGTTGTACGGATTTGCCCCATAGACGAATCTGTTAAGCAAATTTTCCCTATCTCCGGAATTTTTTTTACGTTGTACAGATTTTATGTCATACAAACCGTTTGTTAGACGAGGGTCCACTCGCAAACAAACAAACAAACAAACAAACAAACAAACAAACAAACAAACAAACAAACAAACAAACAAACAAACAAACAAATAAAATGTTGATGACGATATGCTTAACATTTCTTGTCTTTCCTCCCCACTTTTTAATTCAGACTTACATGTCTCAACCATAAATTGGTTTCCATGATCTGGTTCACTTCATCCTGAGGAAGGAAAGAACCATTATTTAGGTTTTCAACAGTAAAAAAAAAAAATGGCGAGCATTGCAACAGCATGCAAAGAGAACTTGATACAGCTATTGTATCAAATGTACTTCAGCTTGGTTCCTTGCATTGAGCAAGGGGGTTGGATTGGATGACCTTACAGATCCCATTCGGAGACAGGAGTCTCTAATTCTAGTCTCTAAAACCCTTTACTGTTCAGAATAGGTGAGATGGAAGAGAAGAGGGTTAAACTCTTTTTTCTGGGCTAATAAAGTGGTTCTTTTGCGAGAGCTACACCCACCAGTGGAGTGAGATGGATTCCTGAAGTAGTGGATTTGGGGGGGGATTATAGAAGTCATAACCCTGAAACTTGGACTTTTTGACTTCCTTTGATAGTACTATTTTTACTGTATTCTCATCTTTCGACACCTTTGGAGTGGTGTGTGTTGGTTGGCATCGGGGAGCCAACCGTCTTAGTCAGGCCACATGGGTATAAAAACCACGGGCAACCTGGCAGGCATCGATCGCTTTGCAAATGATTGTCACAAGATGCACCGTTGATCTACTCACCACCTTGACTAGCTGTGACAGGGACACTTCAAACCAGATGATAACGGGGTCAGATAGATTCTCTACCGGCCGGATGATGTTGTTGTAATTTGCAAAGAGTTCGGTATAAAGCCGGTGCTCAGCTTCAGAACCATGGCAGCCTATAAAAGGAGGCAGGGTTAGAGTACACGCACGTGCAAGTACGCACTTACACACAGAGTCTCTCTGCCTCTGTCTCCGCCTTTCTCTCTCTCCTTGCCCTTCTCCTACTACTTCAGCCTAGAACGCTGGAATCTTCTGAAGGCACTGCAAGCTGCTCTATTCCACGACTCTTGTTCAGTTCAGCCCTATATTGTCTGCTCTGACTGGCAGCAACACTGAAGTCTTTAACTGTTCCTTCTCTAAGCCATATCTGAAGATGTCAAGGACTCCACTCAGGAGCATCTCAAATCCTAGGGAGGAAGGAAGGAAGGAAGGAAGAAAGGAAGAAGGGAGTAAGGGAGGGAGGGAGGGAGGAAGGAAGGAAGGAAGGAAGGAATGTACTGTAGATCAAAATGTTTGTGCATCTTTCAATTCCTGGTGTCAAGATGGAACCGACTGAGTTAGACCCAAGGAAAATGGCATGTGTGTAACAGCAATGCTGTTCTCAAAACGAGATACAGATAATTTCCCTGTTAGAGCACCTGTTGCTCTGACCTCATGGTGTGTTCTTCCCGAGGGGGCTCCCCAGTGGGACTGGAAAAGCATTTATCTGAAACCCATAGCAGCCTTCCAGCCTTCCAGTTATTCTATCATTTTCTTGGCATGAAATACTTAGCCTTCCTTCTCCGCCCTGGCTCTGTTGCCCACCTTTCTCCCCATACCTTGGGCTCCCTGCTGATTTTCACCCAGCACCCCTTAGCTATATAACTCTGTCCATTTCCATAATAAACATCCTGAAGAGGAAACGCTGGCCATAAGCGAGATGCACCCAGCCTTCCTTTGTGCTGTACCATTTAAACATCCATATACGTGTCCCCACCCAAGTTCCTTGGGAAATTACTAAGCGTGGTTGGTTGGTTAGGAACAGCAGTCAAAGCCATCTCCTTGTTTTTTGTTTTGTTTTGTTTTGTTTTGTTTTTGGAGAAGAAATGTGTGTTTTAAAAGCACCAGCCCTGAAGAAGAAGAAGAAGAAGAAGAAGAAAGTGGAGGAGGAGGAGGAGGAGGAGGAAGAAGAAGAAGAAGAAGAAAGTTGAGGAGGAGGAGGAGGAAGAAGAAGAAGAAGAAGAAGAAAGTTGAGGAGGAGGAGGAGAAGAAGAAGGTGGAGGAGGAGGAGGAGGAGGAGGAGAAGAAGAAGAAGAAGAAGAAGAAGACCATCCTTTGTGAAAATGAATCTTAGAACACACAACATGATCTCAGCCTCAAACGGAAGACCCAGATATGAATATTTCCCAATGCTGATGGTTACCTCTCCCGGTCGTCAAAAGATAGAAAGCTCTTACCTTCCAGGAAAAAGGAAAAAGCCAAGAAACACAACAGCTTCTTCAGTCCTTCCATGGTGAATTCCCCACTCTCCAACAAAGCGGGTAGGAGATGCGATCAGCCGGCAGCATGATACAAAAAGAGATTCGGTTCTGATGGACGTGGTCAGGGCAGCAGTCAGCCAGTGATGTTCCAAATCCAGAGGTCTGTTCTTAAAAGCATTTTTTTAAAAAAAGGAAAGAAAATTACAGTCCTGCCCTTTCTCTTTCCTTGCTGCTCCCAGGGAGAGATTGAAAACATCCAACCCCAGAGGTGTGCTAGCTACAGCAAGCAAAAAAAAAAAAAAATTCTCCTAGCTACGGCTGCACAGAGGAGAAAGGGGGGGGGAGAGAGAGAGAGAGAGAGAGAGAGAGAAATCCACCCACTGATGCATAAGCCAAGCTTATAATCTGATACTGTTAAGAGCTCTGGCTATTGAGTGCATATGTGGTCAGGATCAAAAAGTTCCTCCAGAGCCCTTGCCAGCCTCTTTCAAATGGACCCTACTTAATGAAAATGGAAGGTAATTAAATTGTGCACTGGACAAGCGCTGGCAAGAGACAGTCAGGAAGACTGGCTTGAATTTGGGCGATGTTAAACATAGGGCAGCTGCCTAGATGCCCTAAGCACACCCGATCCCGCCTGATTTCGGAAGCTAAGCAGGGTCGGCCCTGGTTAGTACTTGGATGGGGGACCACCAGGGAATACCCGGTGCTGTAGGCGCCTGGAGGAGGAACTGGCAAGCCACTCCAGTATTCCTGCCAAGAAAGCTCCATGGTCTTGGGGTCACGAAGAGTCAGTCACGACTGTAACAACACAACACACACACACACAAACATAGGGCGGCTCAGTGAGATGGAGCAGCGGAACCAGGGGGCAGGCGCCTGATGCCCGACTGTGCACCTCCTGGGAGCAGAGGCAGCCTGGGTAGCCTGGGGCCAGCCCCACCGTCCCACCCTTCCACAGTCACATTCCCTTCTTCCCTAAGAAGAAGGGAATGGCGAACCTCTTCTGAGTATTCTCTACCTGGGAAACCACCACCCCAAGAAAAGGGTCACCGTCAGTTGGAATGGACTTGGCGGCACGTCAATATCATTTTGTTAAAAGGGAGTTTCGTTGGAGCCGAGTTGACTGCTGGATGCTTTTAATGAACAAGACGATAAGAGTCCTGGAAGTTGATGGATCTCCGCAGAAAAGCCTCAAGGCCAATAAACCACTCTGTTCTTGCCTGAGGTTCAAATATCGTCAGCTTTCCGAATTCAGGGTCGCTGGGCCAGCGCCATGGCCCTCCATCAATTCTTGTGTGTGTGTGTGTGTGTGTGTGTGTGTTTGAGATTTACAGCCACAGTGACATCCAACTGAGGGTGACCCTGCTGAGGTGTGTGAGATATTTAAGGAACCGTTTCCCCCCAGTGTGCTGCCTTCCTGTGAACTCCCAAGGGCTGAAGAGAGATTTGAACCCACATCTCCGATGTTCTAGTCTGACACCCTGTCCACTAGAAATTGGCAAGGATCAAAATACAGATCATATTCTTTGTAGAAAATCACCGGTTCATCAAAATGGTCACTTTGTATTCGCTGGAAGCAACAACCTTGACAAATATGAAATGAAAAATTATCGATTTTTGGCTCACTGCTTTGTTTTTCTATTTTAGATCTTTTTTCTCTTTTGTGGGGCTTTTTTGGATTGTTTTTTGGGGGGGCTTTTAGGAGGCTATTGGGGTGCTTTGAGGGGAAGTGAGACAAACCAACAATTCAATTTGTCAGTTCGTCAAAAAATTATTCGCAGATGCATTGTTTGCTCTTCCTCAACCTCTATGAATTACGAGTTGGGACCAATTGCCTTTTTTTTTTTTGCAGTTCTAACCACTAGGCTATGCTTCCACTCAGCAATTCCTCTAGTGTGTGGCCAGTCTGGTACAAAGCCGCTCCTCCCTCCAAAACAAGCCATGAGAACCAACCGCCTTGGGAAACACGGGAGGAAATGACCGCAAAATGGCCAGACGGAATTGCCATGCAAAGATCACATCTCGCTTTCTCCCCGTTTTAATGATTTCCTGTTGTTGTTGTTTCTAATGTCCTCTCTCAGAGCTTGGGTACTTGGTGAGCAACAGAAAGTGCTTAAAAACTAGACCATAATGGAACACCTGTCTTTCTCTAGCTTGTGTTATAGTGACCCCAAACAACTCCAGGTGGCTCCTCCTGGTTTGGACGACAGTATAAAAGGAAAGGAAATTAGGATTTATACTTGAGTGTATACGGTATGTCTATTAGGTGTCTCACTGCCTCCATGGTCTTCAGTGGTACGAGAAGCCCTGCCCAACTCAGAAGTCTGGAAATTTCCCTGCAGTTGAAGGGAGGGCCTTAAAAGATGGAGCGAATGACAGCTTCACGGAGCTGTTAAGAATTCAGGGGGCGTTGTATCTACCCTAACGTTTCACAGTTGCTGACCACCTACTTTTGTTGAGCGATTGATCCTCAGGAGATATGAAATGGATTTGCTAGCAAAATTAATTATGCATGGCTTTTTGGGGGGTGGGGGTGTATCCCTTGGAAGGATGTTTTATCACTTTCTAATTGCAAAGCTGGCCTCTTGACAACTTGAGCGTGCTCTGTGATGTCAAGTTGGAAGTCATTTAGACCCTTTCAAACTAAGAGAGAAATTTAAGGAGTGGATTTTACCGGTTGCATTCCCCCTATTCTCCGGAATCCCAGTCCATCCCTCTATCCACTACACCACACTGCTTTTGGGGTTAATAGCTAGGATCTTCTGCAACTCAGGCAGATGGAGGGGGCTCTGATTTGAGCTCTTCTGTATTTTTTCCTTTCTTTGTTCATTATCCCATAAGTTTGATGTCTAAGTCATCCATCTGCCTGACAAGCCTCAGGGAAGAAAAGCTATTTTCATAATGAGAAAGCAAGCTCAGATATTTCATCATCCTAGTTGGCATTAATAGTAGAAACAAAAGACCAGATTGCTTCTGTTCTGTGATTGGTCACCAGGCAACTGCCACTAGATTAATTTGCAAGTTCAAAAGATGTGGGGGTGGGTGGAATTGGTCCTTGGAGGGATAATGTTTTCTCACTTTCTAATTGCAAAGCTGCAGTTTCGTCTGTTTCTGCCTTGCATCTTTATCTTGGGCTTTCTCCTTAGAGAAAGCCCTACATGACCAGACCTTTCCTTATTCAGCACCTTGCTTCCCACTGGGACCCATCAGATGTCTCTGGAAAATTGCAATCCCTTGAGAGAGAGAAAATATGTTTCAGTGGCCGACTTTTCAGGAACTGACCAATTGCAATGAACCAGTGGGCTGGATGGTGAAACTGCATTGGGTTATTCTCTTGTCCAAAGAGGGAAAATAATGGTGGGAATATCTCATTACCAGCTGCGCAGGTATTGTTATTGCTATACGGTATTTATGTCCAGCTGTCTTCAGGGTGTTCTGACCTCAACAGCCCAGCTCATCCCTGGTAGACTCAAAGCCATGGCTTCCTTTCGGGAGTTTATCCATCCACATTTGACGTTCCTCTTTCCCTGCTGCCTTCCGCCTTTCCCAGCATTATGGTCTTTGCCAGAGAATCCTGCCTTCTCATATGCGCCCAAAGAAGCACATTTTGAACATTTTGCCCTCCAGAAATAGTTCAGGCTTGATTTTGATCTCGGACCCACTGGTTTGTCTTTCCAGCAGTCCAGGGTCTCTGCAAAGCTCTCCTCCGGCACCACGTTTCAAACGAATCCTCCCCCCACATCCCTGCCAGCTTTCTTGACTGTCCAGCTTTCACACCCATGCACCGTGATGGGAAACTGAAGTGTGTGAATGATCTTGGTTTTGGTCTCCACTGACACATCCTTACAGCTGTCCTTGCAAATAAAGATGACAAAGGCAGTTGAGATTTGCAGTGGTCCACTCTCTTGTGACACTTACCTGGGAATAAGCCCAAATGAACTCAGGGTAATGGTCTTCCAATAAGCAGGTGGCATGACTATAGAGTCCCTCTACAGTATCAAGGGCCAACACTCTAAGACAGTGGTGGCAAACCTTTGGCGTGCCAGATCAGTAGTTCTCTATCTTGAGTCACCCGGTGTTCTCGCACTTCAACTCCCAGAAACCCCAGGCAGCACAGTTGGTGGCAAAGCCTTCTGGGAACTGCAGTCTTAGAACACCGGGGTGACTCAAGATTGACAACCACTGCTCCAGAATTCTGAGCCTATAGTAGATTGAGCCTATAGTAGATTGCCAGTGACAAAAGACCATGGGAGTTGTGGTCTAAAACATCCGGAGTGCCAAAGGTTCACCACCACTGCTCTAGAATCACCTCCAGAGTCTAAATACCGAATCAGGATGGGAACCAAGACCCAAAACAACATCAATAGTCCAGAGACCAGCTGGAGTCAGGGTAGAGCATCCCAAACCCATGAACTGCTTACAAACGCTGTCTGTTTTTCCAGTCTGTGCCACCGTCCTCCAAAGTTTTAGCATTTTTTTAAAAAAATTCCAAATCTATATTCAGAGTAGAAATCTACTTTAATGGAACTGAATATTGGAAGGAGCTGGACTCAACACGATAGAAGGGAAACAAACGCACTGAGGACTTATATAAGTAAAATACTGTTTTAATAGACAGTCCTTGTGTATTCTGTTCC
This sequence comes from Phrynocephalus versicolor, assembly GCA_023846285.1. Lineage (NCBI taxonomy): Eukaryota > Metazoa > Chordata > Lepidosauria > Squamata > Agamidae > Phrynocephalus > Phrynocephalus versicolor. Next base: position 3,653,560 of record JAHTLZ010000252.1, read on the forward strand.
AGATTCAGCACACAATACATATGCTATTTTCTTTTTCTACAAAAGACCAAAACTAAAACACTTTAATGCAGTAGGCTGATTCTTTTTGAGCCTTGGTTCTTATTTCCTTTAACTTTTATTATCATTACACCAAGTTCCATTTTCCTTTTATTAGCCCACCGGTTTGCCTCCCCCCCCCCCACTGCTTCCTATGCTCTCCTTGTTTTTCCCTTTTTACCAAAGGAAACCATTCACCAACCTGTGCCCTTCAAAGATGTGGGACTACAATGCCCCACGCTGCCGTAGGATGGTTGGGTTTGTAGTACAAAAGCCAATCGCAGGGACATCAGATCGGAGAAGGTTTCCAGTCCTCCACAAGGGAATAGTATTTATTTATTTATTATCCTGCTCATCTGGGCTAAAAGGTAGGCCAGATGGGTGTAATACAAGCATCCTTATTCCTTACTATTCATGCCCATTCTCAGTGGGGTGGGGTGGATAAAAAAACCACCCTGGCGCTTTCTAAATATATGACCTGATCCTCTTGTCCTATTAAGCCACACCTGCATTATAATCTTTGGTTCTGCAGATATTTGATGGCTACCTTTGGCCTACTAAGAATGGCCAACAATAGGGGGCAGCGGCAGAAGTTTCAGCCCCACACTATCAAGGGTTGGCTGGCCTACCCCCAGGTTTTCCACTGCATTTCACAGGAGTCTGCCAATGGCAAATCTATTCTGGAGATCGTATTCAGCACCCTGGACAGCTCCGGTCCTGCTAATGTTAGGTGAAAATCTGGGCTGGATTCCCATCAGCTCCGGAACAGGAGTCACCAAATGGCCACTGCACAGAAGGCCCACAGTTGCCCTCTCTGTACTAAACAAGGATTTAATGCAGCTATTCCCAGCTGTTCTTAAACTACAACTCCCAGGTGCCTCCATCACTAGCTCTCTGCTGGTCTAGTGGTAATGGCCTCACCTTCTCTCCTCTGAGTGACAGTGAGGCAGAGATTCAAAGCGTCTGCTTCCTTTTTAGATGAGCCACCATTCTGCCTGTCAATCTACACCTCAAATGAAGGGTAAGTAGATTTCCAGAAGTAGTACAAAAATGTACCTCATTTAAACATTGGCCCACGTGTTTGTTGGAAGGTCCAAAATTATACCTTCACAGACCTTGCATGAACAGTTTCGTTATGGACACTGGTTGATGCTTTGTATTTGACTTTTTCATTTTTAAGGCAAGAAAAGATCTATCTATCTATCTATCTATCTATCTATCTATCTATCTATCTATCTATCTATCTATCTATCTATCTA
>JAHTLZ010000252.1:3685587-3705081 GCA_023846285.1 Phrynocephalus versicolor
TCTATCTATCTATCTATCTATCTATCTATCTATCTATCTATCTATCTGTTTCCCTACTTGAGCCTCAAGACAGCTTTGAAAAGTAGTCCAGGCTAAGAGAATGTGGCTGATTCAATTTTACCCCCTGTCATAACTGCAGCAGGATTTGAACTCTGCACGTTTGAATCTTCATCCAACAGACACTGTGCTTCCTAGAATCAAGGCTTCAGTGTGACTTCTACGCTTCCTGCCAACACCCCCCTTGGCTTCTTTAAAACCAAGGGCCTGATCCTCACCGTGCATCGAACCTCTCCTTAAACATTCAATTGTATTATTTCCCCCTTGTGCAAAGCAATTTCCATGGTCAATATCTGGCTGGCATGCCTCTCATCGTCCCAGTTGTAAAAATGTGCGTGGTGGGTATTATTCACTCTGTCGTTGGCAGGGCGCCAAGTAGCCCTGGCACGTTCGGACGAATCTTTTGCTTGCGTTTTCAATTTTCCTGCCGTGAAAGCGCCATCTATCAGGGCAACCTTTCCACTGGCCATAAATTTGGACTTGCGAGATGCTTGACCACAGGATCTAGTCCCTCTGCTCAACCCATCCCCCCACCCCACCCACAACTGTCCTGACATCTTGCCTCATCCTTTAAAGGGATCTGCAGAGCTGCAATTAAATGCTGGTATTAACCAGAAAAATAAGAGGAAAAGGAAAACAGAGAGGGAAGGAGGGAGGGAAGACAGAAATCCATTGTTCCATGTCCACATGATGAATACATTTGCCATTTCTGAATGGCATTATATTATATTACATTCCGGTTGTGTGCCTCTTAATGGTCCAGCTTGTCATCCTGATTGACAGTTCTCTCTGGAAGCATAATGAAACCTGTGCAGATTCAATTAAAACAAACAGTTGATGATCCTCGCTTGTGCTGTTGTATACTGGGATCAGGTGTGAATTCTGTTTCTTTTGTCATTTTTCTCATATGGGTCCACATTTTACCTAAGTTTTTCGGAAAGATCTCAAAATGTGGGGGCGAGGAGAGAAACCTGACTCCGACATCCATTCAGGTAGGGAGTTCTGAGTGCCATGTTCCATGGCTTTATTGGACCACAAGTCCCAATGCAGCCGCCGCAAAGCTAGCTGAGAGGTTCTGAGAACTGTAGTTTTTTTTCCAAAGGAAGCTTTCAAGCAGACATAAGTCTTAAAATCTGTTTTTCCATCCCTGTGAACATCAGCCCACTCCCTTCTTGTGTTCGTTTGGTGTTGATTTTTATAGGGCTTTTTCTTTGGTGCGTTAAAGACGGCACTTACACAGAGGTGAGTCCAGCATCGGTTCAGTCCAACCGGCTCTGAATCGCACTGAGAAGCGTGTTTAGCATCAGAGGTCCTTTAAGGACAAATCCCTCTGTTTCTAGGAGCACAGCTCTTTCCCCCGCTTTCAGCCGACCAGTTTGGCTTTCCTTTGTGATTGCTCACCGAGCTGCTTCATTTCCAAGGCTAATTCCTTCCTGCCAGCAGGTTTCGAAGGCAAGAGCTCCCGATCTGCTCCTAATTACAAGTTCAGCATCTTCCATGATTGCGTCCTGCGCAGAAGAGATACGATCAACGGCACTGATCTGTGCCAAACAGATCTAGTAGTACAGCAGGCATGTCCAAACTTCGGCCCTCCAGATGTTTTGGACCACAACTCCCATGGTCCTTTGCCATTGGGAATACAGGCTTGGAATTCTGGGAGCTGTGGCCCAAAACATCAGGAGGGCCGGAGTTTGGAAATGCCCGTAGTACAGGCATCTCCAAAGTCAAGCCCGGAGGCCAAATGCAGCCTGTTTTCAAATTTCGAGTGGCCCGCAGCCTCTCCTCCCCGCCGGCTCAGCCAGTCACGAACCTCCGCTAGTTGGCCTCTCCCCATACCGGATGGAGATGTCAGCTTGCAGTTTTACAGTTTGCCTGCCCTCCCTTGCCTCTGTCCGTCCCCTCAGCCACCTGCCCAGCCTACCAACCCCCCCCAGCTCCGTTACTGCAGCATCCTCCCCGCTTAGACATGGGCACGACTCAGCGAAATTTCAGTTTCCGTTTCCGTTTTTCGTTTTCGTTACGCAACGGAAATGAAAACGAAAACTTTCCAAAAAAACAAAACGGAAACGGAAACGAAACGAAAAACTTTGCTGTGTTTTTCGTTTTCGTTGCGGCAAGTACATTGAACTGAAAAGAATGCTAACGAAACAGAAATTTTTCGTTTCCGTTTTCGTTTTTCATTTTCGTTATGCAACGAAAACGAAAACGAAAAATTTGCGCAAAAAACCCCAACAAAAACAAAAACAAACCGAAACGGACCCCCTCAACGAAAAACGAAAAACGAAAAACCATTTTTTTTTGAGTCGTGCCCATCTCTATACCCCGCTTCCTTGCATATCCTAGAGGCTGTCCAGAGTCTGGCTGGGGGGCCAAATATGGCTGAATGGTCGCCCCCCCCACACACACACATTTTCACCTCACCAATTCAGGTCCTGCTTGCAAGAAGTTTGGACACCCCTGATCTAGTACTTTACCTTTTTAAAATGCTTCCAAATGTTCACTTTTAAAAGCAGGGGAGCTGCCTGGATAGCTGAGTTAGGTTATCTGGCTGGGGTGCCAGACGTTGGGAGCTTAGTTCCCCACCAATGTGCAATCCCCCAAAAAAGGCCAGCCTGGGTGGCTTTGGGCAAGCTGCACAGTCCCAGGGCACCCCCCCTCCGAAAAAAATGGAAAACCCACTTCTCTGTATTCTCCACCTAAAGAAGTCTGAAAAGAGTTGCCATATATGAGAACCTTCCATATGTGCTGTCTTAGGTGAATATTCAACATTACCTGGCAGGACAAAGTTCCAAATAGCATAGTCCTGAAATGAGATGGAATCTCTAGCATGTATACTTTATGGAAACAGCGACACCTACACTGGCTTGGACACGTTGTGAGAATGGACAATGGCCGGATCCCAAAAGATCTTCTGTATGGAGAACGAGCACAGGGAAAGCGCCCCAGAGGGAGACCACAGCTGCAGTATGAGGATATCTGTAAGAAGGTCCTGAAGGCCTTGGGAATGGACCTCCACAGATAGGAAACCCTGACCTCCGATCGCACTGTCTGGAGGCAAAAGATACAGCATGGTCTATATAAATTCAAAGAGGCATTTGTCCAACAGGCAGAGGAAAAGAGGCAGGCACAGAAACAACAAAACCCGAGGACTGGGCAAGAAACAGAGCATATCTGCCCCCAGTGTGGTAGAGACCTGCCATTCCCGTATTGGTCTATTTAGCCACACTAGGTGTTGTTTTTAGGATCTCTACTCCAGGCATGATACCATAGTCTTTCGAGACTGAAGGATGCCAGTGAATTATATCAGAACTGATTTGAAGGCATACAGTTATTATTGCAATATTATTAGGAGCACTTGACACCTTCCAGGTAAAACTATGCTCATGCAGTCTGGCCCGAAGTGCACCGCATTTCTTCTTGGGAATACAGTTTTATCTTCTGCCTCTCCACCCCTAGTGCTATTATACATTGCATGATCAGAGTGCATCCTATATACCGTGGTACCTCTTAAAACAATTTTTAATTCATTCTATGGCATATGCATGTCACAAACACAAGCGCCCAGAATCTGAAAATGATCTGTGAGCCACCCAGATGAATACGGTCCTTTCACAACTGAGAAAAGTTGTCGCTGTCATTGGTGTTGCTGTTGTTTGGCCAAGATTGGGCAGGACTGGGGAGATTTTCCTCCCAACGATTGACATTTCTGAGCTCTGGGTGTTGTTGCAATTTATTTTTTAATTGATTAATTGCAGATTCCCCATTTCTTATCACCTGTCCTTGTGGAGCATTTTCCACTCAGCCACCTAGAAAAAGGATGAGAGAGAGAGAGAAAGAGAGAAGAGAGGTCTGAATCATTTTGCAATGAAAATATAGCCTGGATGCAAAAATTCTCTTGCATTTACCATCCTGAGTCACCTCGGTCCTATTCAGCCGAGACAACCATTGTCTGTTTGTCTTGGTCACGCCATTTCTTCCTGGTTGGAGAACGTGTCTTTCTTAAACGCTCGTTATTGCAAATATAGCAACTGCTGTGACAGCAGCTTTGGGTTGGTGTCACCGAGAGGTCTGCGGAGCGTCAGTCTAGAAGCCTGCCTACCAACCTCCCCTTGTTGTAACTGTCACCTCCTGAGAACGCTTTGAGTTTAAAATTAAATTGTCTTGACAGGGATCATAGGCGGCTCTTCGTCATGTTTCACTGATCCATTTTCCATTCCTCCACATCTGGGAATCACCACTGGTTTTCTGCTTTAAAAGGGGGGGGGACCCTCTCATCTCTCCTTTTCTCTGTTTGGTCATGGCCACACGCTCGATCGCCTTCCGCCTGTTTCTTGAGTTATGGTGAGCATCACGCGAGCCTGTGCAGGAGGACTAGCCGTGAAGGTTGCAGTATTAGAGAAAAATGGCTTTGACCATGGTCCCTCGAAGCCTTCCCTGGCGCGTTCCAAATTGCTGGCCAAACGGCACATCAGTGGCATGATTCATGTCACTGTGAGGGCTGCTCAATGGTCCTTCGACAGAAGAAAGCCATTTTGGAAATGAGTTTTAAAGGGGCAGCAAAAAGGGAGGGGGGACTATTAACCTGAGTGAGAATCCAACCCAGAGGTGGATATGAACTCACCTGGAAGGCAGGCAGAGAGGGAGATTGCTGGTGCTTACTGGCAACTTTAGAGAGACCGCCTTGACCTCTGGGGAAGGAAGATGATCTATCTTTGGGGGATATAGAGTGATGTAGAGCAGGGGAAGTGAAAGCTGGACTATAAAGAAGGCTGATCGCTGCAGAATTGATGCTTTTGAGCTGTGGTGCTGGAGGAGAGTCTTGAGAGTCCCCTGGACTGCAAGGAGATCAAACCTATCCATCCTGAAAGAAATCAACCCTGAATGTTCACTGGAAGGACAGATTATGAAGCTGAGCCTTGAGTACTTTGGCCACCTCATGAGGAGAGAGGAGTCCTTGGAAAAGTCCCTGATGTTGGGAAAGATTGAAGGCAAAAGGAAAAGAGGACGGCAGAGAATGAGAGGGTTGGACGGTGTCCTCGGTGCAACCAATATGGATTTGACCAAACTCCAGGAGGCAGTGGAAGATAGGAAGGCCTGGCGAGCTCTGGTCCATGGGGTCACGAAGAGTCGGACACGACTGAACGACTGAACAACAACAGAGATGGGGTGTCCAAACTTTTTGCAAGGAGGGCCAGATTTGGCGAGGTGAAAATGTGTGTGTGTGTGGGGGGACCATTCAGCCACATTTGGCCCCCGGGCCGGACTTTGGACAAGTCTCTATCACATGCAAGGAGGCAGGGAGGATGCTGCAGCAACGGTAGGCTAGGCAGGTGGCTGGGGGGCGGGGGCGGGGATGGACAGAGGCAGGGAGGGCAGGCAAACCATAAAACTGCAAGCTGATGTCTCCATCCAGTATGGGGAAGGGCCAGCTGGTGGGGATGAGTGAGCCAGTGGGCAGAAGAGGCTGCGGGCTACTAAAAATTTGAAAATGGGCCACATTTGGCCCACGGGCCTGACTTTGGACATGCCTGATGTAGAGTGTAGGTTCCACAGCAAGAGGCAACTTGCAGTCATTTAACTTTTTTTTAAAGACCTTGGCAATAATTGGTTCTATTGGCAATTTCCTTGTTACTGCCTAACTCACTGAGCAATTCAGCGAGAGAGATAAGTCTCCCATTTCTGGTGTTCCGAGCACCAAGTTTTCCACTGATATTGCATGCTGTTGGGTTACGATTGAGCCAAGAGAAAACAAACAGCTCTTTTAAAGAAACAGTTTCCTCCCCAAGAGTTTGGATCCTGATCTGCTGATGAAATTAGAGGAAGATGTTTTTTTTTTCAATTTAGGACTGCAGCTTTTTGAGGCGGAACCATTTCATGGCCGGGAAAAATGCCACCTAGCCTGGCTTTTCTACTGAAATGCATTACTGAACGGCAAAACTCCAGTCTCGGGCACGGTGGTATAGATAGAAATCTCTGACAGCATTCTAGACAAGTGCACAGTCTGTCTGAAAGACAAACAGACATAATAATAGAGGTGAAAAATAAAGCTGGGTGGGAAAATCAGACTTGAAAGAGCAAAAGCTAGGGGAATGTCTTTAAAGAAGGAAAAATACTTTTGCATACCTGCTCCCCCTTATTTCTAATCAGCTCAGTTCAACTGAGTTCTAATCAATTGCCCTCCCCCTCTGGTTCCCCTAGTCAAATATGCAGATTTCTCCTAGGTTGCATTTAGAAAAAGTTGAGAGAGAGATGATGATGATGATGATGATGATGGACCTTTCTATAGGAGTGGTTCTCAACCTGTGGGTCCCCAGATGTTCCTGGACTGCAACTCCCAGAAGCCTCCACCACTCGCAGTGCTGGAAAGGGTTTCTGGGAGTTGCAGTCCAGGAGCATCTGGGGACCCACCGGTGGAGAACCACTGTTCTAAAGGAACCCTTCTTTGACTTTAAGGTACATAATTCTCTGCTCAGTGCTCACGCGTCGTTGAAGGGTGGCTGGTATTTAGGAAGCCAGACCGGCAGAGCTGGAGAGGATCAGCTAAAAATTCTAACCACATCGATCGCCTTTCGGGTTTCTGCAGGAAATTAAATGTAGCATTTGTACATATTTTTCCCTTTCAATGCAAATGCACACAGAGGCACAGCAGCTAAAGAAAACTGCAGACTTGTTGTTATATATTCCAACCTGTTTTGCATAACTAAAGGGTGTCCTTGGTCATACGCCCTCCACACTTTCCATGCCACCAAGGGGAGCTACTAGTTTTTCCAGAATCGGATACATTAAATCTAGCCCAGCCTACTAAGCCTTTTCACACGACCCCTAAGATCCGCTGGCCACTTCAATTCGGACCAGATATCTTAGGGGTTTGTCGCTGTTCCTGCGTCCCCACCCCTCCGCACTTCCTTGATCCTGTCTGCGTGAGGGGAGGGAGAAAAAAGGGGACAAAAGAATGCCGCTCACCTCCGTTCTGTCGTCCCGGCACTGCATTCAGATCTCTTAAAGGGGCGGGGGGCAAAAAAAGAACAAACAGAAGCAAGGAGAGCCCGGCAGTCACTACGTTATATCCGCATCAGGAATTTTCACCTCCGGAGAGCAGGTACCTGAAAAGTGCGCTGGGACGCGCTTAGGTGGGCGTGGTCGCACTTAATTACCTGTAAACTCCGGAGCTGGTGGGGAAACAATTTTAAGCTCCGGAGCTGGGAGCCATTTGTGGCGGAGTTTAGGGGTCGTGTACAAATAAGAGGCAGTCTGAAAAATCAGACAACAATATCCAAGAGGAGAGAGGGTCATCCTTTTATTCTGTTGCACCAAAAACAACAGAGTCTTGTGACACCTTCAAGACTAACATACAGGTGGAATCAACTTCCCTTGATGGACGGACGCTTCATCAAATGTGTCATGGGACCCCAGTGGGCATATATTTATACACCCGCTGGTGGAAAGGCAGGGTATGTGGAAATTGAACTGAAGTGATGGAAAAACTGTGATAGACAGTTGTTGAGCACTGATCAAGACATCCTAGACAGCCCCAAGCCGATGAACGCATGAATGGTGATGAAAAGTCTTCATGCAGCCCAAGTAGATGGCATTATTTTTCAGCTCAGCAGGTCCAGATGGAGCAGAAATGAAATTTCTGAACAGTGGTGGCAAAACAATCAGATGTTAGGTGATAAACCAGACATATGGAGAGCTTGCAAAAAGAACTCCTTTTAAAAAAGAATTACCATGCTTTCTTCTTCTTCTTCTTCTTCTTCTTCTTCTTCTTCTTCATCTCCTTCTTCTTCTTCTTCTTCTTCTTCTTCTTCTTCTTCTTCTTCTGACTGTATCTCCCAGTGGGGCCACATTCTGGCTGTTGTAGATGGGAAAAGAAGCTCCGCCAAGGCTGAATTCTTATTTAAGTTTATACAGATGAGCTGGTTAAGCAACCCAGTGAAATATACATTATTTGCATTCCATTCCAGCTCAGGGTGATCCTTATTCAGCTGTTTCCTGTTGGAATCTGTCTTTGAAATTCCTCTGTTGAACTATGGGGACTCTCAGCTCTGCAGTGGTGTCCCGTGCTTTCGCCTAATTGTGTAGTAGACCTTCACTCTGCCCTATGGAACCATCTTAGGACTTAGAAATTCTGACCGGGAAAGGACGGCATGTCCAAACTTCAGCCCTCCTGATGTTTTCAACCACAACTCCCAGGATTCTAAGCCAATGACAAAGGACTGTGGGAGTTGTAGTCTGAAACATCTGGAGGGCTGAAGTTTGGTAAACCAATGACCTATCCTGCAGCTCACGGCTTCTGGTTTCTGGAGGAACATTTTGCCATACATAAAAAGTCTTATTTCCAGGTGCTCTTTTTCATCGATCATATCAACGGCTCACATCATCCGGAGAGCAAAGGGGAAACCGAGGAATCGGAGTGGGCGGGGGGAGGGTGAGAGATATTTAATGGAGCAGATGCCAATTCTGGGGGGTCTCTGCATTCATCACATTGCAGCAGTTCTCAACTCGTGGGTCCCCAGATGTTCCTGGACTGCAACTCCCAGACATCCTGGCCAGCTCAGCTACTGATGAGGACTTCTGGGAGTTGCAGTCCAGGAACATCTGGGGACCCACAGGTGGAGAGCCACTTCATTAGAGGAAGTAATTTTTGTCTTCCAGAGAACGAGAGCTACACCCTCAACTTGGAGAAGTGCACGCTGCCGCCTTTTGAGCAATAAACTTCCTCCTACGCCCCTTTGCTATGTTTTTCAATAATTCACTACGCTGAATGCTTCGTCATGTCATAATATCCAGAAGAAACCTGCCACAAACCCTACAGGACTGTTCCGGTTATATCTGACAAGCTAACATTTTTTTGCGAGATGCGACCGGCGTGGCATCCAGCCTCTTACCACCACTTGAGGGACAGATTCCCAGATGAAATATTCAGAAGAGGAAGGCTCGGAGACACGGAGGGGAAAATTGCATCGCTGAAACAGACAGCGGAAGTTTTTTTCCGTGTGATTGCAGCAGAAGGACAATTTAATACGTGGTTTCATACTCCAGACTCGGATGGAGAGTGAGTGGCACTGAAATGAAGTCAGAAATGGAGTCAGAAAACATCATAAAGCACTGGAGTCACACACCTGGATACTCTGAAGCATTTCCACCCTTCTTCACTTATCAGGGGCTCAGGACTCAACAGGGAGCAAGTAAAAAGCAAAGCAAAGCAAAATGTAGTCTCTGGGCGGTGTACAATTTTAATTACAGTGTGCAGGCTACACATTGCCCCCTCCCCTGTCAGGCTGGGTACTCATTTTACCGACCTGGGAAGGCTGGAAGACTGAGTGAACCTTGAGCCGGCAACCTGGGATTGAACCCCAGGTCATGAGCAGAGTTTTACCTGCATTATAGGCAAAAAAATGTATGCAGTGTGTCCTAACTGAGATAAGTTAGGTCTGATGAGTATCAGTCCTTTTAAGGAGAAAGGCAGGAAAAAATATTTTAATTAAATAATTTTAAAATAAGGTCTTTGGGACAACACGGTTCATTGTTGTTTTGCAACCTTGTATGCTGCCTTTAGTCGTTTTGGCTGAGGGGGACCTTTCATGGGCTGTGGTGACTGTCAGTTAATTCAGTACTAACCAATCATGACTTTCCTGCCTCTGATTTCAAAGAGAGCTTCACCTCTCTGTTGACTGTCTTTGAGTGTCTCCGGATGCCTGTTGCTGAACACAGTCATCATTTGTCAGTTTACAATTTGATCTGCTCCTTTAAAGGTAATGAAACCTTCTTATTCTTTCTACCAAGGCTGTCTCAGAGTGAGCTACTGAGACTATAAGTGTGTGTTAATGAGAAAAAGGGGTGGACTAATCTGGAGAACAAGAAGCTATTCGAATCCCTGCCACTAGAGGAATTTAACCATAAATTCGAAACTCGACAGCAAGGAGCGCATCTTCAGGTAATTCTTTTTGTTGGTCATATTGATGTTCTCCTGAATTCCTCGAGGCTGAATTCTTAGCCTTATTCTGAGATAAAGCTTCTGTCTTTCTGGAGCCCTGCTGAAAACCTACCACTAACGACATGCGCTAAATGAATCTTTAACATCCGAGCGGCTGAGCTGCTGCCATGGGGGAGAACATGGTGTGTGGAAGTTAAGGAAGTACCAAGCCCGCTTAAAGTGGGCACATTTTATGTGAAATATGTACTCTGAGCTCTATATGGCTGCACTGAACTGTAACGAACTAAATGATTTATAGGAGAAACGGGCTAATTCTGAGTGGCACAGAGATCTCAGAGGCCCATAAATAATGAACGCGAGCCGTTCTTCAGGTATTACGTGGAACGACGATCCGAATCATTACAAGGAGCGAGCGAAGGATCCAGAGGTGGGATGGAGGAGTGGGCTGTCTCCTTCAGCTCCTCCCATTGCAAGAAATCGGAGGTCCCGAACGGACATCCCGTAATATTGACATGGCAGAGCGATGCCACAAGTGTGCCGGCTCTCCAAACCCAAGAAGGTGGGGGGTCCATGCCAAATCCACAGACACCACCAACACTAGGACTGGCGGTCGCTCGGATGGCGCTCCAGCTGAATCGTGTCCCCGGCACCATTCTTTGTTGCCTGAGCCCCGTGTCCGTTGATGGGCTTTCCTGGTTGAATTGTTGTTAGTTGCCGGGGTGTTCTGATAGATCCCCGTCTCCCATTTTGTGTCCCCGTCATGCTAGAGAGCAGCTGTAGGTGCAGAGACAATGTGGTGGAACAGTTAAGGTCATCAGGGGAGGCTCACAGGTATGTCTCGTGGGAACCCATGAAAGGGCCTTCTCGACTGCTGCGCCCAGACTCTGGAACTCCCTCCCACTGGAAGCCAGGACAACATAAGAAATCCTGGAGATAGGGGAACTTTGCTTAACAGAATCACCTATGGGGCGAATCCGTGCAACATAAAAATGAGATTACTCCATTTTCAATGCATTCCTATGGGAAATTTCTATAAAGGGAAATTTGCTTAACATAATTTCATTTGGAATGAATTAATTCCTTTATACAAGGTACCACTGTACTTTTATACCATACTTAAAGGGGAGCCCTGTGATGGAATCAACTTGATAGGATATAATTGCATTTCCCCATGCTTTCCATTGGTCCAAGAGCGTTGCACTGAAAACTACCCTAGAGGTGGCTTGTGGTGCAGTTGTGAAAGTGCATTACTGCAGGGAAGACTCTGCTCATAAACGGCATTCGATCCCGCATTCAGGTTGCCTGCTTGAGGTTGACCCAACCTTCCATTTTCCCGAGCTCCATAACCTGAGAAGCCAGCTTGCTGGACAGGGCAATGTGGAGCCTGCCTAATTAAATTGCAGACTGCCCAGAGAGTGCTCGAAGCGCCGTAGGGCATTGTATAAACAGAACGCTTTGGTTCCTCTCGGTTCGGCCAGCTTCACCCAACCTCAGCTTCCTGGAAATTAGATTCCCTCTTCCCTGCTTCTGGATGCTTGCCACACATTGCTCCCTTCTGGGTTTCGTGCAGCACATCATGCGCTAGCTAGGACGTGGCAGGCCCAAGGAGGAAAACACCATTAGGGCAAACATATGTGGAGTGCAAACAGCCATCTGTTTCCCAACCCCTGATCCCTCCTGCTTAAGGACATGGCCTCCCTGCTGCGGCATCCTGAGCCACGCTTGAATCCAAGGCAGATATTGCGCTGTGTCTCGTTTCCCACTCTCGAGATACCGCAAACTGAAGGCAGTACACTCTTGGCAGCTCTGTCGGCACCTCCTAAATTTCCTAAGGCAGCGATGGCTAACCTTTTAGAGACAGAGTGTCCAAACTGCAATTCAGAGCCCACTAATTTTTCGCAAAGTGCCAATACAGCCATTTAACCTAAATACAGGTGGCTGAGAAGGGGTGATGTCGGGTGTCCACAGAAAGAGCTCCGAGTGCCACCTTTGGCACCTGTGCCATAGGTTCACCAACACTGTCCTAAGGGTTGTTCCTCCACACCTTTAATTGCTGGACTAGATGGGCCTTTGAACTGATCCAGCATGGCTGTTCTTATATTTTTATGTTGCTATGTTCTTAAAGCACGGCGTCCAGTGCCTGCGCTCGCTCTGACCTGGCTTCACGACCATGTTAGCTGGATCCGAATGAACCAGGGTGTAAGCCCTTGCATGATTCCTCCTCAAACCATACATATATTTTTAAAAGGGGGTGGGAGAGGGGAGATTGGGTACCATAAAGATCCAGAAGCCTGATTTTTGAGTACCGTAAGACTCCCATATCTGCTGGGGATTGGTTCAAACCACCTACGGCCCAATTGATGCTGAAATCTGCAGATAAGTCCAGGAGCAGCGACAGAGAAAGCCTTGTCTCTACTAGTACTATGGAGAACAAGAACTTAGATTTTATTTATTTATTTATTTATTTATTTATATTTGCATTTCTAGACAGCCCGATTTCCCAAATAGGGCCTCTGGGTGGTTTACAAGAAAGCAAATAATCAATGATTAAAAACAAACAAAACAATAAACAACAAATATAAAAAACATAGACTAAACACACTAAAAATCCAGACCCTGGCAAGAGGAAGACTGAGGGATGGCAAAATTAATTAATTAATTAAAAATTAAAAATTTAAAAAAAACAAAACATGTGATGGATATGTGAGTGGTAAGGTCTGAAAAGTTGCTTTTATGAACTACAACTCCCAGAATGCACTGGCTAACAACATACCTATTACCATGTGGAAGGCAGCTACATTGTAGGTATCAAAAAGTGTTTTCCTTCCTTTTTGTGGCGATTCCAGTTTTATAGCTTCTGCTTTCAGTTTTAGAACAGGCTGTTATATTATTGTACTTTTGCTGCCACCTCCTGTCTATCTACTGTACAGATATATTTATTTTTTCAAATGTTCCTGAACTTGATCCTGTTTCTCAGACATGAAGGCACAAGTACTACCTCACAGGACCAGCCAGTATTCTCAAGTCAACCCAGCTACTGCGGGGAAAGATGTGTGATGAGAATTGTAGACTGTTTTCCCATCATGATTTGTTTATTTTATTTGTATGCTGCCTTCCCCCCCAGGGAGTTCAGGACCTTGTCCTTATCCTTACAACACCCCTGTGAGATGTCGACAAGATAACGGCTGGATGATTACATTTCTATAATTCCTTGGTCAATCGTGGGTTTTCACCTATACTGTACTTTGTTCAGCCAAATCATGACCCAAAGGGGGTTGAACGAGGGGACTGGAGCACTCAGAAGTCAGTAAACAAAACAAGCCAGCTGAAATTTGCTTGGAGGGAGATGTTTAATGCATTTAAAAGCATTTCAGCTGGTTACATTGATTTGCAAGGCACACACACACACACACAGAGAGAGAGAGAGAGAGAGAGAGAGGAAGAGTGTGTGAGAATAAGGAGAAAGACAGCATGTGTTATCAGATATTTTCCAGACATTAAAAAAGGACCCATAATTGATTTAACGAAGCTTGTGTTTAGCCGATCTGGCTATCCTAATATAATATCCTACAGTGAGCTCATCTTTGTGGGCAATGGAGGTTTGAGCACTGAAACCATCAGAACAAATGGTCTTAATGTATCATAGTGGTGCCATAATGTTCTTAATACAGCATTATAGGACAGGGCTGTGGATTTTGAGGTGGGGGGAACATTATTTTTGCACATGGTGCCACAGGCGTGCCCTGTGGTTTGCTGATCATAGACTGCAACAGGAAGAGCATGTTCCAACCTGACCCTTTGTGCTAATTTTGGACAACTCCCAAAAACTCTCAGCCTTTTCACGCCCAGCTTTCCTTTGCGTCTGACAACACGGCCCATCAGCCTCAAAAACTTTTGCTCACTAAGCAGGCTTGGACTCTTGGTGGCATTGGTTTTGATCGTCCTAAATCATGTGGTGCCTCACCATCTAACATGGCCACCTCCTGACCCCTGACCATAGAGGAAGAAATTAAGAGAACTGACCCCGCATGTTTGAGGAATAGGACTTTTCGTTGGCCAGAATCCAGGAGAAGATTTATGATGGCATGAAGGGAAACAAGTCTACCTTGGAGTGGAGAATCGCTGATAACAAACGCCCAAGTGGTATAGTAGACAGAGTGACAGACAAGAACTTGGCCATATTGATGTTGAGCCAGTGAAACACATAACAAAGCCAACAACAATTGATAATAGCACATCATACAGTATACTGTTATATGAAAATAGCAGGTGTTAGATTTCAAAAAGGCACTTTAGAGCGACACATTAAAAGGCTTGGTGGTCTAATCCAATAAGTGATTGGGCGAGGATCCAGGTATTCTAATTCAAGATCTCGGTGAGGATCCACTGTGAGCAGATGATTCTATTATACAGAAGAGGTGGAAAACCTGTGGTCCTCCTGATGAGGCAGCTGAGTGAAAGATTAACATCATATTTGCCCTTAATATCTCATTTAAACCAAAGAACCTCTTCCTGACAAAGAAACACAGGATTTAAAGGCATATCTCAATTCGTGGGGATGGGGTGGGGTGGGGGAAGGTAGTTCATGAAAGTTTTTACTAAAATAGCACACTCTTTAATGTAATATTCTAGCCTGTATTTAAAATTAACTCTCTCTAATTCCAGTATAACTTTCTGCCAAATAAGATGTTGCTTATGTTATAAAGCGATAAAGGCATGTAATAACACATAACAGGAAGGTGTGAGTAATTCTGAGTCGGTGAAAAATATGGATGTATTTTGTGAATACATTTAAGGCAAACAGACTATGAAGTGACTTATTTCATGGGACTCAGAGGGTTGTATCTTGAGGACACAGATGAGGCAATTATAGCAAAATGACACATACACATTACTTACTAAAAATATTTGACCCAATCTGAGTTATACCCAATTGTAAATCGATCCTATTGATTTCATCTGAATGTATGCCAATTAATGCATGCCTGTAGATCAAATCTATACACAGTATATACTGTATTTAACTTTATGAGAATCAATCCCAAACAACATGGGGTGTGCATACCATGTGCTTCACATGCAACAGGTCACAAATTCTTACATGGGCAAGATAAAAAATAGGGGAAATTTGCTTAATAGAATCGCCTATGGGGCGAATCCATGCAACATAAAAATGGGATTACTGTAGTGCATTCCTATGGGAAATTTGTATAAAGCAAAATTGCTTAACATAATTTCATTTGGAACGAATTAATTCCTTTATACAAGGTACCACTCTACAAGGTACTCCTGTGTAGCTGGAGTAAAGGTGGAAAAAGGGGTTGGGGATTCGGGGTAAAGGGAAAATAGGGGGGGGTGCAGTCCCTTTTTTTGTAGGGGGGAGAAGGCCACCCTAATTTCGGACAACCAGGCCACTCTCCCCACAAAAAAAAAAAAAAAATGGGACCCCCGGGCAGGTAAAAGGGAAGCTCCTGCCCGTCCGCCTTCCTCCTCCTCCTCCTCCTCCTCCTCAGGCGCGACTCGCGAGTCAAGGCGGCGCGCGTGACTGGCGCCGTTCACACGTGTCGCCGTTCACACGTGCTGGGAGGAAGGAAGGAAGGAAGGAAGGGGGGGAGGAAAAGTGGGGTGGCGAAGGAAAAGAAAGCAGGACGACGACGCTGCTTCGTGGCTCCTTTCTCTTCTTCTCCTCTTTCCCCGCCCGCCGCCGGCTGGGCCTTGGCTTTTCTCTCGGGCTGGGGTGGGTGGTGGTGGGGGTCGCCGTCTTCGCCCCCAGACCCTTTCCTCCCTTCTTTTTTCCCCCCTGGGGTGGGCGGCTTCTGAGTGGGGGGGTAAGAAAGGGCAAGAAGGGGGTGGGTGGGTCGGGCCCCCCCCCCCACCCCCACCCCCAGGCGAGGCGAGGCGAGGCAGCGCCCACCCCGTCCCGGGGCCTGGTCGCGCCTCCTTCCTCCCCGTCCCGCCCGCCCGCCTCACGAGGGGCGGTTTTCCCCCCCTCAGGCGGTGAAGAAGAAGAAAGAGGAGGAGGAGGAGGAAGAGGAAGAAAGGAGGGCCGCGGCCTTTTATTTGTTTTCTAATTCTGCCCCCCCCCCCCTCAGGGGCGCTGAGGGAAGCCGTCGCTTCAGCCGCCGCCGCCGCCGCCGCCGCGCGGGCTCCTCCAGAGGGGCGACCGCCGCCTCAGCCTCGTCGTCGTCGTCGTCGTTGTTGTTGTTGGGGGTCGGGGAGGGATTGGGGGTCGCATTGGGGGTCGGGGAGGGTTTAGGCCCAGCCGGAGATGAGTCGAGGAAGGGGAGGATGTCTTCGTCGCCCTCCTCGCCCCCGCCGTTGCTGCCGTTGCCGCCGTTGCCGCCGAGGTTGCCCGGGCTGAAGGCCGAGCTCCAGCTCCTCGCCTCCATCTTCGGCCCGGAGCACGAGCGGTTCCGGCTCCTCTCCTGGAAGCTCGACGAGCTCCACTGCCAGTTCTTCGTGGCTCAGGCGGCCACGGCCAAGAAGGGGGGGACGGCCGCCCCGACGACGACGACGACGACGACCACCCCGACCCCGCCGCACGGCAACAACCGCAACAACCACCACAACCACAACCACCAGGCCGCCGCCGCCGCCGCCGCCGCCGGGGCAGGAGCGGCCCAGAGCCCCGTGGTGACCCCCAACGCCGGGGAAGGGGTCCCTCCGCCGCCTCCGCCTCAGCAGCCCCTCACCATCCACTGCAACATCACGGTGAGTGGGGTGGGGTGGGGGGGCTTCTGGCCCCATGCGTCTTCCCTGGGGGGTGGGAAATGGGGGGGGGGGGTGGCGAGAGGAGGAAGGTGATGGGAGGTAGTTACCCCCCCCCGTGGGGGAGTTACTACAATCATAGAATCAATAGTTTTGCCGACTCCAGGATGATGCATATAATCATATACTTCGGTACCTTGTATAAAGGCATTAATTCGTTCCCAATGAAATTGTTAAGCAAATTTTCCTTTATACAAATTCCCCATAGGAATGCATTGAAAACGGAGTAATCCCATTTTTATGTTGTACAGATTCTCCCCATAGGCGATTATGTTAAGCAAATTTCCCCTATCTCTGGAATGTTTTTATGTTGTACAAATTTCATGTTATACAAGCTGTTTGTTATACAAGGGTCCACTGTAGTTGGAAGAGACCTCAAGGGCCATCTAGTCCAACCCCCTGCCATGCAGGAACCCCCATCACAATATTTCCGACAGACGGCCATCCAGCCTCTGCTTAAAAACCTCCAAGGAAGGAGACTCCACCACCCTCCTTTGTGGCAGCATCTTCCACTGCCGAACAGCTCGAAGTTCTTCTGAATGTTCAAATGGAATCTCTTTTCCTGTAGTGTGAAACCATTTCCCCGAGTCCTAGTCTCTGAAGCCATGGAAAACACACCTGTTCCCTCTTCAATATGACATCCTTTCAAATATTTAAACATAGCTATCATATCCCCTCTCAGTCTTCTTTTTGAAAGGCTAAACATCCCCAGTTCCCTAAGCTGTTCCTCCTAAGACATTTCTTCCAGACCTTCAACCATCCTGGAGTGATAATGCGTAGGGTGGAGTGCTCCGGTTCCCATCGCCCTTCGTCTCAGAAGGTGCTGGGTGCTGGAGTGACCATGCATAGGGTGGGGTGCACCCGTTTCCATCACCCCTCATCTCAAAAGGTGATGGGTGTGGGAGTGATATTGTGTAGGGTGGGGTGCTCCCGTTCCCATCATGCTTCATCTTAGGAAGTGATGGGTGCGGGAGTGATGTTGCATAGGCTGGGTATTCCAGTTCACATTGTGCCTCATCACAAGCTGATGGGCGTTGGGGTGATACCGGGTAGGGTGAGCCCACTCCCGTCATTCCCCATCTCAGATGTTGATGGGTGTTGGAGTGGCATTGGGTGGGATGGGGTACTTCAGCTCCCATTTTGTGTGGAAAGATATTCAGTACAGGTAGCTGTGCTTTTTAAATTACATATTAATTGCTAAGGAAGTACATTATAATGAGTGTGACTTTTTCCCCCTTATTCAGCCTTGTATTTAAAGATCTAGAAACTCTACCAGTACGGAAAGGGTGGCACCTCAGGTTTGGGGCTTAGAAACAAGAGGGCATATTAGGTCCCTACTCTATTGCCAATGTGACAGAATTCTACAAGGAGATGTTTCCTGTTGTTGCATCTTTCCACCAGGAAAAAAAAAAAATGCTTCTGTTTGATTTCTGTGGTAAAAGATACAAGAGAAAAAAATGTGCCAATTTCATAGGCAAGGAAGGAGTCTGGAGTTCATAAAATGTGAGATGCGATGTAAGTTGGCTTCTTGTTTATCCATCTAACCCTGCAGTTCCTGCTTGTTCTGGCACCTCACACACCCTTTACAAATTGAGAAATAGTCACACCTACCCACTTCCTGTTTATCATCATTCAACCATCTTTAACAGAAAGAATTCAATTCATAATATCCATCAGAGAAACTTACTTAAATCGATGAAAACAATTTATTTATAGAACTAGTGAATTCACCTCTTTTGGGGGATTTAAGCATGCCACAGTAGGCAACAGTGACCTAGCCTAAAATTATTCATTATGATTGGTATCAGGTCTGTAAGGTCTCAGGTAGAAAAGAATTTTGTATCACCTGCTGCCTCATCCGTGTAACGGGAGATACCATGGATTGAACCTCATTGTTCTCATGCATAGGATGCATAGAAGGGCGAAATTCCTCAATAGGAAGATAAAGCAAAGTGTTCTGCTTATATACCACCCCATACCACTTCAAGTAGTCTCTGGGAGGTTTACAGTTTTTAATTACAGTATGCAGGCTATACATTGGCCCCACAGCAAGCTGGGTACTCATTTTACCGACCTTGGAAGGATGGAAGGCTGAGTCAACCATGAATCTGCTACCTGGGATTGAACCCCAGGTCGTGAGCACAGTTTTACCTGCAGGACAGGCATTTAAGAAAAGGCAACCCATTTTAAATTGTCTTTTTGAAAGACGCTTGAAGATTGAAGGAAATGCCAGCACTTGTGGTGGGGCTATATAGGTGATAAAGATGCTTATCTTTGTTTTTTCACTACAATTGGACTACAGTTCCCCTAAGCCATCTTTTTTTTTTTTTTTTTTTTGCATGCTAACAAAGGTTGCATGCTAACAAAGCTATAGTTGAAAATGTCTGGAAGTATCAGCTACCTTAGACTGCCACACTACAGTTAGGACTGGAAGTTGAGTCGTGGCAACTGGACTTTTTTCGCGAGAGATCGAAACGTTTTTTAATGCATTGTTCTGGAAAAACCTGAACTGCTGGGAACTACAGTTACAGGCGGGTGCCTTGCGAATCCTCTGAGGTTCTCAAGGGAGTGACAATCTGAGACCCCCCCCCCTCGTTCCTTCCTCCTAACATCACGGGCATTTGGATTGGCCCACTTTGGGGCCAAGTTCACTTCCTTCACAGTGTTGCTGCGTCTCTGACTACCAAGGCCCTGCGCTGTTTACAGCCAACGAGATGTCCTTTAGCTCATGC
>JAHTLZ010000252.1:3711670-3769751 GCA_023846285.1 Phrynocephalus versicolor
AGTCATATTGGGGATGGAGTGACAGAGTCTTTGCCATTCTCTATCTGGAACATAACATTGCTTTTATCTGTTTCAAAAGAAGGCTTCATTGTTTTCACTTATTATTATTATTATTATTATTATTATTATTATTATTATTATTATTATTATTATTAATCTAGTCTCATGAGCTCCCAGAGGCATTTGGTGGGGCCACTGTGAGATACAGGAAACTGGACTAGATGGGCCTTTGGCCTGATCCAACATGGCTGTTCTTAATCATGGAAGGGTACTCCCCCCCCCCAGTACAGTGGTACCTTGTATAAAGGGATTAATTTGTTCCAAATGAGATTATGTTAAGCAAATATTCCTTGATACAAATTTCCCATAGGAATGCATTGAAAATGGAGTAATCCCATTTTTATCTTGCACGGATTCGCCCCATAGGCAATTATGTTAAGCAAATTTCCCCACTCTCCGGAATTTTTTATGTTATATAAGCTGTTTGTTATACAAGGGTCCACTGTACAAGCATTTTCGCCAGTCCAACTGGGAATCTTTAAAAACACAGATAGGTTTCCTCTCCAGTTTTCCAATGGCTGCATAACTGTTTTGAGCTGTGATCAAGACGGAGCAGCCGGTATTATTTAAAACAAGACTGTCAGCCTGTCTTTCTGTCCCACAGGTATGTTCTTGGTGGAGGCGCATTATGCATGGAACTTCTTACTAAGCAGGTAAATACCGCATCAGAGCCTTGCCAAGGTCAGAGAGGCTCGTTCCTTGTGAGTTTTATCTCTTTCTGTCAGATTGCAGATGTGCCATTTGGTTTCTCCCCACACACCTTGGCAAATTATTGTGGTTTTCAAACTTACACATCAGAGACAGTGTGTTCTGAATGGCCGGCTGATAAAATGCAGTTTTATTTCAGGAATTGTTTCCTTTTTTATTTTTTAGGGTTGGAGCAGTGCTTACTCTACAGAATCTGTCATCATGCAAATCAATGCCACATTAGTGAAAGGAAAAGCAAGGGTACAGTTTGGAGCAAATAAGGTAAACGCACCCATGTTCTTTCAGAGGTCCCTCTGCGGATATTATTTCTAATGAGAAATTATCAGATCTGCACCTAGCAGTTGGAACTTGGCTCAACGTTTAGTCTAACACATTTGACTTCAAGTGCCAGGTTGCGATTTAGCCAGCCCAACCACATTGCATGCATGGCTTAGTTGATTCAATCGTTGAGGACTCCTGTGCTTGGTTTTTCTACCTCTTTAAAACCTCAGTTTGTGGTACTAGCTTGCGGGGTGGGGGGTGGAGAACCAGGAGGCTGGCCATCCCATCAAGTAACACTCATTTGCTTTTCAGTGGTTTCTTTAGTGGACCTGTGATTTGTTTCTGATTTTGATCATTACAGGTTCTGCACAACCCATGAATTTTTGTCCTTGTTGGAATAAATACTTTAAAATAATCTGTTTTCCTTCCAGAACCAATATAATCTAGCAAGAGCACAGCAGTCCTATAAGTCTCTAGTGCAGTTACACGAGAAAAATGGTATGTATGGTATGTATGTATTGTATGGTAAAACACATAGTTTTGTAAGTATAATATTAGAAGAGAGAGGTACTTTTCACATACTTAAGGCCACTTGGAAATTTCAAGTAATTCTTACTCTTTGTTTTATAAAAAGAAGAGAATTTAGAATAAGAGCACACACCAAATGTTGATTCACACATTAATTACCAAGATAAGTTGATCGCTGGGGAGCAGATTAAATGCACCCTCAACTTTTGGATGCTAGTTTGACTCTGATATGTCAAACTGGGGAGAACTAAATAGGTTATTTTCTTCTACTCCTGAATGGTAGACTTGATTTGGGTCTGTAGTAAATACATTTCTGTACCTCCCTCCAAAACCTGAATATGTGAGTGGTTGCGTTGGAAACATAAAAGCACATTTAAAACCTGAATAATTAGCTAATTGCATGTTCATTTACTGGTTCTCAGACCCAACATCGTGTGATCAAGCACACAACAGTGTTCAACAAGAGCCATTTTTGGTACCATGCTTTTCAGTTGTAGAACAAGGTTCTGAAAAAAACAACAACTCAAGATTCTGAAAATGTAGAACGCCGCTGATCAATTTATACTAAATAGGCAATCAAAAATATCAGCATTAGTCTTTAAAACTGCTGCCTCTGTTAAATGGTGATAAGGTATAAGTTATGTATAAATGGATTGTAGATTATAAGACATAAACCCATCCACAAATGGACACTGCCACCACTTGGGCTGTTACTAGTGATTAATCCTCGTCTCTGTATTTCTTGCAGGCTGGTTCACACCTCCAAAAGAAGATGGCTAAGTCAGGACTTCTCGCACACACTTGGACCAATGTCAGTTTTACAAATTCCTTCCAAAAGATTCAAGCTACAAATGCCCCTTTAACAGCCACACTGTTGAAGATTCTAGCCAATAGATAATTTGTGGCTGATCTGTGGACTGATTACACCTTGTATCCATTACAACTGTACAATTCTGCTCTTCTGTCAACTACCTTGGAACAGTTTGACTCGACTGCGTCATCCCTGTGGAATAGGAATGCCAATCTTCCTGCATTTTTAAAGTGTCAGTCCTTCAAATTGGGGCTCTTGGTTAACGCAAATATCGACACATAGGAACTGTGAGCCACCACCTTTCGTATGCACTTGCTTTTATTTTTTTCAGACGGCAGAGGACTGCAATATATTTTATTTAAAGCCAACCGTACTAAATAAAGTTAGCTTAATAATATGTTGCAAAGTTTTCAGGTCTTTTAAATTTTGGGATGTGGTTCCTCACCCCCACCACCCAACATTGTGTTTTTAGTACTGCCAGTTTGAATGACAAGTATATAGGAGAACTGCCTTGTTGTATCATTGACTTTCTCCCCCAACCCCAACAGCTGTGGTTGAGAATATGAACTGTGTGTCTGGGCAAAAATGCTCTTCAGTTGTCATGCTGCTTAAACAGAGCCAGTTTCTCCCAAGGGAAGTGAATGATTAGTCATATCCACTGGGGCATCGATTTTTTTCCTTCTTATTTTTTTTCCCCTCGTTGGCTCTTCTATACCCTTCATGTGAAGGAGCCGGAGGTATAAAACTTGAGGTTGTTTCAAGCAGGAAGCTTCTTTAGGAGTCTAATTCTGTTGACGGGTCGTTGCAATCGCTTGTAGACGGAAACTGACTGAACGTAAAAAAAAGCAGTGGCAGAAATCAAGACCACAGTCCTTGAGTGGAACACATTACAAAAGCTCCAGTAAGAAGTCTCAGATAACTCTTAACTCAGAGGATTGTTTAAAGAAAGAAAAATGTTGCCATAGTTGTGACTGTAGTTTTGTTGAGAAACGAAGGGGAAAACTGCTCTTCCTTTTCTAGGAATCTGCATTTGTAACTGCTGTGGGTTGGTAACTGCGATGATCATTGCCTTGTCTTAAAAAAAAAAAGATCAGGTGTGGTTTTGACTTTGGGTAGCTGAATTTGTTTAGAGCTTTGTGATCACAGGGATTGAAATCAAGGGGTAAGCACTTTTTAAAACTGAGAAGTCCAGAGATATCTCACCTCTCTTCCTGTTGCCCTACCAGTAAAAATAAGCACTGTGTTTTTCTTTTGATGCCCAGGCACTTGGCTTCAAGCCTTTGGTCACATGTGCCGCTTTGAAAGATGAGAATAGAAATATTTGGCCTGGCGGAAGACTCTTTCCTGCAGTCTTTCAGGGAGTGAAATGGTGAGGTGTGCTCTCCTTGCTGATTTGGCTGTACATAATATTACTGTAAAATCCAGTTAGCAGCCTTAAGTCAGATGACAAATTCCGTAAGCATTTCCATAGCTTCTTTAAATCCTGAGGCTAAAACTCCAAATACCTTATTGGATTCTTTAATATTCAAATGGATTAGCAGAATGACAGATGCCCACTTGGCTTGCTTTTATTTTTAGTTTCATTTTTCATTGCAGAATTATTTAGCAGTGTACAGTAATCTGTAAACTTGCATCAAGTTTATGAATAAAGAATGATTTTAAGAATTCTGTTTACAGTGAGTTCTTCTGGGGAAAGTTTGTATCACTTTTTGTGCACTTGAGTATCTTATATAAATAACAAAATGCATGCAGTTTAAAAAAAAATAGAATAATCTAGCTGTACTGTATTAACCTTAATATAGTGCTTACCAAATGTAGTTTACCTGTAATTCTTATAGAAATAGAATTTTGATTAAGGAACATTCTTCTTGCATTTCAGTTTCTTAAACAGAAACCTAAATTACCTCTTCCGCACTCATATTATGACTGCAAATTTTGTGGTGCAGAACATGTATCTACTTTAAGTAACAATAACATGAAGAACCTGTAACTTCTAAGAAAAATGGTGCAAGCATTCAGAAAGCATGAATAAAATGGGTGTGGTGGATTTTTTGTGCTCTTAAAATCTTTTGTTACATTTTGATCACAGGGTTGATTTTTGAGTTTTCTATCTGAATAGTCTTCCAGTGAATTTCTTCAGTATGGCTGTATTGAGCTGGTGTTATTTTCTGAACAAAATGATTATTAGTGTCCTTTACAAATTCACCTCTTAACTACAGTGGTGGAAGCTCATGTAACAGGCAGGATTTGTCCTTGTTTACTTACAAATCCCCCAAAACAGCTGGAGGGCAAAAAGTGCGATGTGATTGGTTTCCTCTGCCCCAGAAATCTAGGACATCAGTAAGTCAATGGAGTGTATTAAGCTACAGGAATGAAGTGGGGTGTATTTGTGTGGCTCTGATGGATTTGATACTAGTATGTGTGTGCATTTGAGCTCAAGTCATGCTCTGTTCAGTGTTCTAGAATTCTGTAAGAAATATCAGCCTTTGTGCCCATTCATAATTTTATGCAACTTTTACATCCTTGACATAGTGTCAATGTAAACGCATAAGGTTATAAGTAGTTATAAACACAGTCTATGTGATCCTGTAGATTCATATAAAAGGCACATTTTCGGCGCCAGGCAAAAAGACCTTCCTATTTGGCCAAGCATTTTAATTAGATTGTTTGGCTGGACACATGGGTTTTATAATTTGCATTGTATGTTGTTTCAGCTGTATTGCATTTTATTGTTTTAATAATTTTATCGTTTTATAGTTTTACTAAGACATTGTTATATGCCGCTCAGAGACCTCTTGGTAATGGGGCGGCTAAAAAAATGAACACAGTGAACCCTTGTATAACAAACGGTTTGTATAGCAAAATCTGTGCAACATAAAACATTCCAGAGATAGGGGGAAATTTGCTTAACAGAATTGTCTATGGGGCGAATCCGTACCACATAAAAATGGTCATGATTAGGGATTACTCTGTTTTCAATGCATTCCTATGGGAGATTTGTATAAAGGAAAATTTGCTTAACGTAATTTAATTTGGAACGAATTAATTCCTTCATACAAGGTACCACTGTAAATAAATAAGTAAGTAAGTAAAATAATAGGTAGTCCCTCATTCAGGGAAAGCTTGCCTGAAGAGGAAGGTCTTTGCCGGTTCATAACGTCCCCCAACCAAGCTCAGCCACATCCGTCTTATTCTTCACTCATTCATCCCTGGAGAGCATCCTAAGAAGAAAGGATGTCTTCCGGTCTTCCGCGGACGGTTTCCGGCCCAGCTTCCAAAGCCCAGCCCAGGGAGGGCTCACAATCGAGAGGCGGGGGGCAGAGCGGCACCAGGCTGTGTGACGTCGTCGCAGCGCTTCGGCCAATGGCGCCCGCGGTTAGAACACACTCGCGGCCCTCCTCGGCTCCACACGAGGGCCGCTCGCTCCCCCCCTCGCCTCTATGGTTGCCAAGTGCTGATGACGTATTTCCGGGCAGGCGTTCTTGACTTCCTGGATTTGGAGGGTCTTGCCCTTCCCCATTTTCCCGGTTGGTTGCTCGGCGACGGGGGAGGCCTGCCGTTGCCATGGAGGCCGACCCCCAAGGGTGCTGCTACGTGCTGAGTAACCTGGCGGAGGTGGTGGAGCGGGTGCTGGGCTTCCTGCCCACCAAGGCCCTGCTGAGGGCGGCCTGGTGAGAGAGAGAGAGAAAGAGACCCCGCCCGGTGGGGGGGGGGGTGGGGGGTCGCCCGAGGGGGTCGGGGGGTCGCCCGGCTTTGGGAAGCCACCTCGACACAGGTTTCAGGGCCTTTAGTCTCTGCGAGAGCAGCCAGGCGGGGGGTTGGGGGTGGAGAGAGATACAGTACAGAGGACCCTTGTATAACAGTTTGCATAACATAAAATTTGTACAACATAAAAAATTCCGGAGATAGGGGAAATTTGCTTAACATAATAGCCTATGGGGAGAATCTGTACAACCTAAAAATGGGATCACTCCATTTTCAATGCATTCCTATAGGAATCTGGAAGTTGAGTCATGGCTACTGGACTTCTTTTTTGAGAGATAGAAACGTTTCGCTGTTCATCCAAACAGCTTCATCGGTCAGAATACAGCGAGTGCAAATCCTCCATCTTATAGTCAGCTTTGACCTCTTGTCACCCTGGTCTGAATTAGGCTCATCAGAGGAACAATGGCCTGAATAGGCTCGTTAGGGAGAAAATAGTATCCTTAGCCTTAAGGTGAACAATGGCCTAAGGTTCTGAAACCTATCAAGAATGGGTCGTTAGCTATAGCCTTGGTGGTGAAGGCTTTTTGATTTGTATCACGGAAAATTTGCTTAACATAATTTCATTTGGAACGGATTAATTCCTTTATACAAGGTACCACTTGTATATATATATATATATATTCTCTGTACCCCTCTTTTTTCCTATTTTTAAAGAAAAAAAATAGAAAATTTCTTCTTACAGGTTTCAGAGAGGGAGTCATATTGGTTTGCTTCAAAAAAAAAAAAAAAAAAAAAAGGCAGAAACCAAGACTTAACAAGCTGATTTTGGGGTGAACTTTTTTCACACTTGTGAAAAAGGCACACTTCTGAAAAATGAGACGGTCTTTTGTAGCTTCCGCAAATGATGTTCTACATATTAGTTTGTCTGCGTGATAAACTGGAAAAAAAGGAACTAAAAGGAATTCTGGTAGGATCTTGCCTTGATGCAACTTTGCTCACAGAAGCACTCTTTTTCTCAGGAAAAAAACACACTCTTGTTCCTTTTTTCTGTTTCCTGTGTCTGAAAAAATGGGTTTGTATGCATGCAGGCTCTCCCTGAAATGCATTTGTTCCTCTCAAGGGTGGTGCGGAAGCTTGCTTTCTGCTGTGCATATTTTTCTGGGAGTCGGCTCTGCCCTTGCATAAGGGCAGTCCAAGGCCTCTTTGCTCTTTGCCCCTGTCAGCCTTGTGTAGCAGCACAGCCTTCGAGGAGCTCATTTGGGTAGAGGAAGAAGGACCTGGATTGTATCTTAAACCAAATCCTTGCCTTGCGCCTTATTTTCTGGGCTG
The DNA here is from genome assembly GCA_023846285.1 of Phrynocephalus versicolor. NCBI lineage: Eukaryota > Metazoa > Chordata > Lepidosauria > Squamata > Agamidae > Phrynocephalus > Phrynocephalus versicolor. The sequence continues at coordinate 3,719,073 of JAHTLZ010000252.1, forward strand.
CAAAAGTTGAGAACGATTTTTTTTTAAAATCCCGGTGCTTAGAGTAAAATAAGTCACAATTAAAGTAGGACCATTGAATCCGTGAAAATTTGGTAAGTCAGCTCCTCAATCAATGCCATTGATTCAGTCAGCTTAATCTAGTTGAGTGATTTTCAACCGGTGACTCCCCAGATGTCCCTGGATTGCAACTCCCAGAAACCCCTTCCAGCACAGCGAGTGGTGGAGGCTTCTGGGAGTTGCAGTCCAGGAACATCTGGGGACCCACAGGTGGAGAGCCACTGATCCAGTTGCAACTAGAGATGTAAGATTTCCAGAAACTTGAAGAGGGGGGCTGGTTTCCCCAATTTTTCCATTTAATCAAAGGGTTTTTTTTCTTCCGTCCCTTCAGAATGTCCAGAAATTGTATATCTCTAGTTGCAGATTAATATGCAAAGCAGGAGCTCCATCCGTATACCTGAGCCCCCTAAACTGATGGCTGGTTCCCTTTGTTACAGCAATTCTGATTTCTTTGCTTTCTAGCGTGTGCCGGTTGTGGAGGGAGTGTTCGCGAAGAATCCTCCGATCCCAGCAGAGCGTCGCCTGGGTCTCTGCCGTGGAACCAGGCCCATCAGATAGCCACGCCCTGGTCCACGTGTTGGCTGAAGAGCTTGAGGTAAATATTTGGACATTATACTGATTTGGAATTCTTAGAAATACCATGTGTGTGTCGCGGTTAGCCTTTAAAATTCAAAGGTGATCTCCCTGTTTGTTCTTGAACAACTCTGCATTTGACTTTAGGTGATGGTCATAATTGCATGCACTTCTGACTTACGGTGACTGTTCTCAGCATTTTCTAAGTGTAAAGTAGCCAAAGGTAGTTTCCCATTCCATTGTTCTGGCACCAATTAAGGCCTGTGGCACTGTGTCAAGGCCACTAGGCTGGCTGTTTTTCTGAGAGACATGAGGAGAAAGTAAAGCAAAGCGTTCTGCTTATATACCACCCCAGACCACTTCAAGTAGTCTCTGGGTGGTTTACAGTTTTTAATTACAGTATGCAGGCTACACATTGCCCCCCACCCCCAGCAAGCTCGGTACTCATTTTACTGACCTCAGAAGGATGGAAGGCTGAGTCGACCATGAGCCAGCTACCCCAGGTCATGAGCACAGTTTTAGCTGCAGTACAGGCACTGAACCACCCGCTCTGCTATTGCATCAAATACAGGGGTGTGTATCATGCTGATACACATAACTTGCTAATTTAGCTCATAGGGCTGTGTGTGTTAAAAAGCACCTGGATTGGGGGTGTAGTGGTGGGAACGCCGAACGTTTGCATTAGTTTCCTGCAATATAGGCAGCAGTGTAAAACCTGAAATGTTGGTTATTAAAAGGCGTGAGATCCAGTCTGTCTACCGAAGGAAGAAGCCTGAACTGAAAAGCACATTCTAGGTTAGCTTTCCCTAGAATTGTTCATTCTTTTTGTGGACTATGGGAGTTATAGTTCAGTACATATGTGGGGGTATCAGGTTTGGGAATGCTGGTATAAATTGTTCTGAAGAAGTAGTCAGCAGGAGGCATACTTGTGAAAAATGGGACAATCTTTTGTAGCTCCCGCAAATGATGTTCTACATATTAGTGTGTCCGAGTGAGAAACTGGAACAAAAGGAACTAAAAGGAATTCTGGTGGGATCTTGCCTTGATGCAACTTTTCTCTGAAAAAAGGTGTTCCTTTCTATGCTGTTTCCAAGGGCTAGTCCCATCATACGTGACTTTTGCTTTGCAGAAGGTTCAAGTGTTCCCTCAGACGGTGTTGTACATAGCAGATGCAGAGACTTTCAGCGGACACAACGAATGCCGTGGTCCTGGGCAGAAGAAAGGTGAGGATGGGGAATAATTTTCTGCCTCGCTAACCTTGGTTGCTGTCACTTGGGAACCAGAAGAGAAGGCATACAGCAGAAGTGTGACAGTCTGGTGAATGCAATATTGGACTTAGACATAGCGAGCGGGACCGCAGCTCAGTCCAAAGCGTGTTGCATTAACTTGGGACAATTGTTTTTTCCAGCAGCGGAGACTATAGAAGGGGTGGCTATGTTGCGCGGGGCCTTGGTGCTAGTCAGAACCTGTGCTCGTCACCAGCCTTCTGACGGATGCAATGTCTGGCATCGGGTATGAAACGCTCAGGGAGGTTCAGTGAGACAAGGCCAAGCCCTTTCCCCGGAGCTCTGGTGAAGTGGGGGTGGAGGCACTTGTGATTCTGTATGCATCGAGGTGTGGAAAGCATTGAGATCACTCACTGCTTGCAGGCTTCTTAGAAACTTAGAATTTCTCTTGGCTCAGAAAAAAAACAGATTCTCTTGAGACCCTGAAGACATTTGGGACACACAGACTAGTTTCCTGCTTTTACCAGGACTAGGATCTTTTGGGGGTGGGTGCGTGGGTGGGGGTTGTGATTGTAGAGGAGTTTTTCCAGTTGAAGCAAAACAATTCAAGGAGCTGTTGTAGCCATCCCAAAAGACAAATACAAAAGTGGAACAGGTGATACCTTTAGGCTACTAGAAAAATAACAAAACATTGCTGATACTTTGGGGGCAAAGCCCCCTTCCTCAGAGCAGTACCAATAGGTAATAACATGGCAAAAGATGGATTTGCCAGGAATTATTTCTTAGGTGTCGAGTCCATGGCAAGATGGAAAAAAGCCAGGCAGTTTACTTGAGACTCGGGGCTTGGATGTTCTTGGGCTGCCTCTGAAGTGAAGGGAGGGAGGTGTTTTTATTGTCCCAGTCCTTCCAAAGAGGAGTTTTCAGATTCTGTGACAGCACTTTCGATAATAAATTGGGGCTCCTTTTGTCCACCCGTGCTTTTTCTGCCCTGAAGGCCATAGTGTTGCCTAGGCCACTTGGCCAAGCGCCTGGAAATGGCTATGGAAAAGGTGTCCAGGTAGCCCAACCGTTAACATGTGGTGTTTGGACCCATGTAGTTTTCTTCCAGGAAATCCCTGTCCTTGTGAGAGAAACTGTTTCCACCTGATCCTCCTGTGAACGGGACAATATTGTCTTTCTTTGCAATTACAGCCCGAAGAAGAAACAGTAAAGAAATTGCTGCTGCGTTGGAGAGGCTATTGCCTAAACGCTGCCAATTACTGGGTCTCGTAGCGCCTGGAGTTGTCGGTAAGAGAAATCCACAGGAATAAGTTCAATTGGCTGACCACCACCACCACCACCACCCTCAGTCAGGATGCTCACCCTTGCAAACAGTTTCTTCTGCCTTCTGAAAATAAGGCTGTGTCCTATGCCTGTGAAAATTCTCAGCCATTCAGGTGAGGTTATCTGGAAGTTGAGTCGTGGCAACTGGGCTTCTTTACTGGAGAGGTTGAAATGTTTCACCGCTTGCCTCGGACTGACGAAGCTGCTTGGTTGAGTAGCGAAACGTTTCAGTCTCTCAAGAAAAGTAGTCCCGTTGCCATGACTCAACTTCCAGGTAAGGTTGTGTTCTGTTTTCCTGGGTTTAAGGGTGTGGCTCAAATCGTACTCCATATACCCTGCTAATGACACGTACACACGCACGCACGCACACACACACACACACAACCATGGCAGAGGCAGTCTTGGGTGTAAGGCAGCATCCTTCCTATAGAATCTCAAAGTGATCTGGGCCAGTGGTCCCCCACCGTGGGTCCCCAAGAGTTCTTGGGTCTAAAACTTCCAGAAGCCTTCGCCACTAGCGGCGCTGGCCAGGATTTCTTGGAGTTTCAGTTCAAGGACGCCCCAGGGTCCTAAAGTTGAGAACCTCCGATTGGCCAAATGACCACTGTTTGTGTGCTTTCTTGAGAGGTCATTCGGGTGGAGAGCCGCCTAATGGGAACCGGCTAAACAGCCTCATGTCCTTTGCTGCTTGTGTTAAGCAGGCAGGCGTGTTCCTGAATATTTCTATTGTTTTTTAAATTTAGGTACGGTACCTCTACTTTAAAAAGTTGTTCAACTTAAGAGCATTCATTTGGAATGGATTAAATTTACAAGTAGAAGTACCATTGAACACACATATACATCTAAATTTTGTTATAAAATGTATTTTAAAAGCACACAAATCTCACTAAGGAAAATCTCCTTGTGGCCTTTAGGGGGCGTGAGGCAGCTTTTTATTTAAAAACTTTTCTTCTCTTGTTAATCCTCTTTTCAGTCAGAAAAGGCCCAGTATCGTTCTCATATATACACACATGCACGTACGCGCGCGCGCACACACACACACACAAACACACAGAGATAGATAGATAGATAGATAGATAGATAGATAGATAGATAGATAGATAGATAGATAGATAGATAGATAGATAGATAGATAGATAGATAGATAGATAGATGTATCTGTGTATTTTTAAAATAAGATTATTCCGAGACTAGTTAAAGAGGAGCAAGAAATAACAGGGCTCTCCTAAAACGGAGGTTCTCTCCACTTCTTTAGTCACTCCGATCGGATCTCGGAGCAACCAGCCTCTGGAAATCGAAGAGGGTGAATCGGGCTTTGCATTGCTCTTCCCTAAAATTGATGGGGTCAAGATTCAGACCTTCCACTTCTTCAGAGATTTGAAGACTCGAGCGCTGGACGAAAGCCAGTTTGCTGAAGCAGGCAAGTAACCGTTCGACGAACGCGACAGCAGCATGTTGAAGATCAGCAGACTTGATTGTGCTTCTTGAGTTTTCCCATTTGAACTATTTCAGAAGGAAAAACAAGGGCCGTTCCCCGGTCTGAGTCTCTCCTTTCCCTAACCTACAAGGTTTGCAGTTGGATTGATGCTGCTGCCTGGGGAATCCCTGTGGGAATGGCGAACTTTGAAGCCGTAGGTCTCTGGAGTCTAATTCAGAAAGTGCCATTTCTGCTGTGACTTCATCAGGTGTTTACGTAGCTCAGAAAATACTCTGAAAGGATGAATAGTTCAGCCTTTTCTGTAGCTAACCATTGTCTGTCAGTGTGCATTGCTGTGGGACAGACACACACTGAGATGAATGTGTGAATGAGTTTGTGTGTTTGTGTATGGGTGTGGGGTCCCTGCCCACCAGCTAAGACCGGACGCATTTGGGATCAGAAAGGTCCCGAAACCTTTGCATTATAGAGCCGTAGAGAGAAGGTAAATCTGTCCCAAAGATTGTGTGAAATATGAAAGAACCAGCTTAATCTGACTTCAGGAAAAGGTGAGAAAGCAGATGCTTCAATAAAGAAGCCTTCAGAACATTTAAGTTAACACAAACTGGTGAGAAAAACAATTGCAAGCGTTCCACTTGCAAAAGGGTTGAAATGATAAAATACTAAAATTATATCTACAGTTTAGTTAGAAGATCTGTCATAACAAAGTGAAGGTCTGGCATTGTTGAGATAAAAACAGTGCATGGCTCATGTAAACAGACATCTCTCCCCCCCCTTCGTTCTTCCTGAGACAGAGGCTGATTTAATTTGTTTGTTTGTTTGTTTGTTTGTTTGTTTGTTTGTTTGTTTATATTTATATACTGCCCGATTTTCCCAAACAGGAACTCAGGGCTGTTAACCAAATATAACATACAACAATACATTTTTTAAAAAAAAAAACTCAGTTCCACAGTATGACATTTTTTTTAAAAAAGCCCCAACAACCATCAGTAGAACCAAAATTCTAACTGCAAAGAGAGCAACCCTTGATGTCATGAACGGATTGGACCCTTGCAGTAGGGAATTTCATTTGTTCTCCGAGGAAGGGAAAGGTTTCTGTGGCAAGTGTTTCCATCTATTTAAAAACCTCTGAAAGCAGCGAATTGACATTTATTCCCCGGTTCTCATGTCGTAACGGGAGGAGGAGGAGGAGGACGAAAATGGGGAAGGAAGGGAGGTGCTGGGAAAACACCAAGATTTCTTTGAAGCAGAGGAGCTATTTAGGAGTCAGATATATTATTCTGAAGCAATAAGTGCTGGATATTTTTCCAACGGGGAGTTGTTTCGTTGTATCCCTGGGCCTTCTTGTCTGTCCTCCGACACCTAGCCACCAGCAAAAGAAAAAAAGAAAAGCCAAAAAGACAAGAATCCTGCCTCCAATGGACATTCAGCATAAACCAAAGAGTATAATTGCTTTGTTGTCCAACTTGGACCATCTCTGATCCGGACGGCAACTTGTCCAACTAGTTTTTAACAGGCCTTTTTAAAAGCGCCGTGGAATTTCCAAGGCCCTCTCTCCTCACTGTGTATCCGAGATGCGGATGGTGCTGCTCGCTCACATGCAGAGGATCTGGGTTACCGCCTGTGCTACAGCTTTCGTGTATTCTGACACGTATCGTGTTTAGCTCCTGGAAAAGGTTGTCAAGGCCAAAGCAAAACACAAAGGAAGATTATAGGTTTGCTTGAATCTCCACCCCTAGGGTCACCTACTACGAAAGGGTAAAAAAAAAAACTGCTGGAGGGCCAGTGTAATGGCAAGCCTTTGGAAATGCTTCTGCCTTTGATATTATTCTGCTCTTTTTATCCCTTTAGGGAGAATTAATGCAGACAATGCCAGCTGACCCAGGCAAGCACTGAAAACCTATTGATGTCTTGCATTACTAATTCTTCCTTTCCGTTTCTGTTTGCAGGCCTGAAAAACAACCCGGACCTTAGAGTGGTCCTTCTGTTTGGGTACAACACCTGGAAGTCGGGGGCAACTCGCTTTCTACACCAAGTAGTCAACCGGTTGAATGAAAAAAGCATCATCTTGGCTGGTGGACATGTGGAGAGTTTCACCTCACTGACTTCAGAGAGGTTGGTATTCTTGAGCCCAGGGTGTGGATTGGAATCTTGTTCTCAGGCATCTCCTAAGCTCTTCTTGGCTAGGTCAAGGGCAAGGCTTCATGGGATGTTACCCAGTTTACTTGGGTTCCCAAAGCATCCCACTATCTCAAACCTCTGAGGCAAAAGTGGGTTATACAAAGCGCCGGTGGGAGCCAGCCAGAGTTCCACCTACTCCAGCAGAGTTAGCTTCTTGCATTAGAAACAGCAAAGGGCCATTATGCACTTCAGGAAGTATAGTAGAGCAGCCGTATCCATGGGGGGAATCAGTTCTGGGAACCCCCACGGATAGTGAAATCTGCAGATAAGAGCGAACACTGTATCTTGGGGTGGCAGCGAGAAGGAAAAACAAGCTTACCAAGGCTGGCCACCGTCCTTGCCTCCACCTGCCAGCCACCTTTCTTGCCACCAGGCTCGGTGGCTGGCCTACGGGGGTAGAGAGGAGGGGGGAAAGCCCTTACCCCCAAGGCCCGCTGCCCTCCTTGTTGCTGTCACCCACGCCATCCGTCCTCCGGAGAGGGGTAGGGATTTAAGAAGCCCTGCCTGGCCCACCGGCCTTTGAACTTCCTATTCAGGTCCCGGGCAGCAGACCATAAGTTTGAGCTCAAGCTGATCACCAACCGCGGATAACTGAATCAGTGGATGAATGGTTCATGCTGTATAGCGTTTGATTTGGCATAATCAATGACAAAAGGTGCGTCCCAGGATTCATAGAGGTGCAGATTCAGAAGTCTGACAGCCTTTTGGCAGGAATCAGGTTGTTTTACTGCCTACAGCAACCCAGGCAGAATCCTGCAGCACCGCCATGGGAGAAGTTGGCATTTGCCTCACTGCATGGCAGATTTCTTAATCTGCAGTAATGAAGTTGGTCCTGAGATGGCCACGAGTTAAGCATTTCACATGCTTTCAATATAAGTATTCAAGGACAGCTCTTCAGGATGGGTGTGGAAACGCTGTGCTTTCTCTGTTAGCCACCTCAATTGTAAGCAGCGCACCCTTGGTCTATGCGGGTCAGCAGGTTTCCGTATTTTGCATTGTATTGGAAGGAGAAAAGCTGGATATTTTAAGCCGAATAATTACAATTGTGAGAGCTAAATTGTTCCCTTCATAAACGCTTGGTGCTTGCTGATTCCCCCAGAAGCAGGCTAGTTTCAGAGAAAGAGGGAGAGAAAGAGATTAGATAAACTGGGATGATTTGGCTGCTATTCAAAAATGTGCTCCCGATCTAGCTTCTCTGGGCAGTTACTAACCTGTCTTAACCTTCCCTTTCCGAGAAATGAGAAACAGGCACACCCAGATGCTATAAACGGTCCAAGTCTCTCTCTCTCTCTGCCTGGAATGAAGTGATGTTTTAACCCCCTTGCAGTCAATAATGAAAAGAGGCCTTGGACATCAAGCCTCTTTTCTCCCTTGCAGTCCAGTAAATCTCTGTCAACTGAATGGGGGGAGAAATCCTATGGTTTAAGAATAAAGCTGAGAGCTCTTAAGTCTATGTAGTAGCCGCAGCCAATATTACAGTGATCTAGGTCAAACTTTTTTTCCAGTTCCTTGAGCACTGTCCTTGTACTCGACAGAACACTTTGTCTCTCTGCAATAAAACTATTATTGTAGTGCGTTTACTCAGACTGGAGTGATTTGAGGACAGGCTTCATTTCAGGTGAATTCTGACCAGATCACAGCTTTATAGCAAGCTCGATGAAAAACAACCAGCGGTTCCACCACGTGGAATCGTGGTGAGGCCAAGGCGCTTTGAGCCTTTTAGTTAAAGGCACACCTTCAGACGCCCAGGGATTTCCCAGTAAAGTATTTTGCACAATTTAATACAGCCCCTCTTTTCATCCTGGTTCTGTTTCTCCTTTCTTTTCCAGTCCCGCTCAGCCTGCTGACTCCTGTGGTGTCGTTGGCTTGGCTTTTAGCGGAGCGCAGATCCAAAGCGCCACTGTTCTCTTAGATCAAGATGTCACTGATGAGAGGAGTGCCGAAGCCGCCATGCAGCGCCTCAAGGCTGCCAACATCCCTGAACACAACACCCTTGGGTTTATGTTTGCCTGCGTGGGCAGGGGGTACCAGTACTACAAAACCAAACCTAATCTCGAAGCCGGTGCTTTCAGGAAGTTTTTCCCTAGCGTCCCCTTGTTTGGATTTTTTGGAAACGGGGAGATAGGGTGCGATCGAATCGTGACGGGGAATTTTATACTCCGGGAATACGACACTAAGGACGACTTACTCCACGGATACACCACCGTCATGGTTCTTATCCACCTGGGCTCAGCCAAAGCAAATCTGTCTTAACAGTTCCTGCTGTAATTGTATATCAAAGGTGCAAGGTTGTTTTAAAGTCAAGCTTAAAAAAAAAAGTGAGACAATTGACACGCCTTCAGTTGAAATACTTCGTAACCCCCCAAAAAAGGAATGATTAGCACTTCTAGTTGCTATGCGAGTAAATCAGGTGACTCGTTTTGTACCATGGTAAAATATTAAATTGAACAAATTTTATGTCTAAAAGAGAAAAAATATTGCTCATAGAATGGCCTGAAGCGATTGGTGAAATCTAAACATGTCAGCCCACTCCTAGTTGGATTTGAAATACCAGTATTTCTGCACGAAGATTATGGATTAAGATTTGACATGGAGACTAAATTGCTCACGGGTTGAACTCGTGAATAGTTGTGACAGGGTCATTTTGTTGTGTAGCAAGATGTACAGCACTGTCTTTGAACCAAGCTCTTCAGAGCACCTGTGTGTTGAGGAGGGACGGGGAAGACTTTGACGCATCTAAAACGTGAAATATTTTTCTCAAGATACTTCCACTGCTTTTTAAACTCATCTGTCTTGATGAAGGAATACGACCGTCTGGAGCCTTTAGGGCTTATCTCAGAAAACACTCTGTACTGGAAAGTGTCATTTGCTAAATTGGATTGTGTTATAAATTATAGTTGCCATCTAGCTGCTTTTTATCTCTTCGGCCGAAATAATCTGAATATTTCTAAGGGCTCTCGCTGCTTCCAAATGCTATCCCTTACATGAAGAAGACATTTCTCTGCCTAGTTGCCTCAGCCAATACCCTGCCTCTGATAGAGGCTAACATTTCCCTTTGGGCATTCACCCATCATCCACTGCTCCCTGAGAAGATTCCAGAATTCTATTCGAGGTTCCCTTTTCTTGGAAATGCATCTGGTTGACTTGGGCCTGACTTCTTCTATAGCTGTGGTTTCACATTGCCTTGTGGGAAGCAGAAAAAAATAGCCAGAAGAATGCTGAGCAGAGAAAGCAGGAGAGCAGAAGAAGGGTCACGTGAAGGTGATTTAATTGGTAAAATTTGTTCCACTGCATTCTTTTAAAAAGGCCTTGTGTTAACAGAGATTCAGTGGAAATGTGCTGAAGGAGAGCTTTGTAGATGCCATGCCTGAAGGACAAATAAGCGCTTGTCTTGCTCTGCACCAGTGTGGCATGACGGTTATTGGAATTGGACTCAAGAGTCAAATGCTTGCCTAGCCATGAAGCTCTGTGGGAGAGTTGAATCACTTGCACGTGGATCAGCCTGACGATTCCTCTCAGAGCTGTGTTTAGGACATGAAACATGTACTCTGCCTTGATGTTATTGGGCGTGGGGTGGGGGCAGGATATTAATGTAATAAATATCCGGCTTCTACATGAAAAGCTGCTGTGCCCTAGAGTCATTAAATTCATGCTGTCGTGAAAAGACAAGAATGTCTCGGACGGTTGGTAATGGTACAAAAAGAGGAAGACCCAAGGAGCGATGGGTTAGCCCAGTAAAGGAAGCCATGTCCTTTTGCAGTACATGAGGAAGGATGTTAATGAGAGGAGTTTTTGGAGGCTAGGAATTCTTAGGGTTGCCAAGCACTGAGGACCATTTGAGGGCACATGGGAAGATGTTTTACATTTTTTTTATGGGAGGAGATTTGAAAACTAAGGAATGAATTTATTTCCTTTGAGTTAGTGAAGGGCAAACCACTCTCTGAGGGCCGGGTTCCAGGAGGATAATCGCAGGAATCTTATTTGGTCATCCTTAATGAATTAGAACATTTTCCATAACCTCTTCTGGGTTGAAGTGGCAACAAATTCCATTAGTTATAGAACCATCTCCTTGTTTCAAAATTAAGTGAACCCCAAGAGGTGGGGGTGGGGAGGATAAAACAAAAGTACAACTGGTTGGCTGTCATTTTCAAAGGTGGTTTTCTGTTGGATCCAGTACCGTGGACTACAGTCTGTAATCAATGTACTATCATGGGTTTGTTTTCAAAAATGTTGACCTATTTGGAAGCTCTTCATCAGCGATGATGCACACATAATCAGTGGGATTGCCCCATTTTCTACCTTGTGGAACTCTTGCCCTCCAGTAAGTATATAAACCATTAAAACAGACCTATTTTCCATCAGTAGTCCAAACCTGGAGCAGGTACAGTAGGTTTAAAATCATAGGTACCTTTGTTGGACATAAAAATAATTTATTTATTTTTAAATCTGTTCTTTAATTCTTCAGAAGGGCCAAAATGTCACTCTTTGCAAGACCTGATGTGTTGATACCATTGGCTTTGCCTACTTTTCCTTTCTGTTGAGCTGCTAGATTTCTAACAGAAGGGAATCTCATGGCACAGTGGTTAACCTGCTGTATTGCAGCCACAACAGGGCTCATAACCTGGGATTCAATCCCAGGTAGCCGGCTCATGGTTGACTCTCAGCCTTCTCTCCTTCCGAGGTCGGTAAAATGAATACCCAGCTCACTAGGGAAGGGAGGGGCAATGTGTAGCCTGCATAATTAAATTGAAAATTGCCCAGAGAGTACTTTGAAGCACTATGAGGTGACGTATATAAGCAGCACCCTTTTAAAAGAGAAAACAAGCTCAACAAGGTCAGAGAAGTCTTGTAGGCCCATTTTCTTGCAGCTGGCAGAAATAACGATCAAAAGCACTGGATTAACAAATACTAGCTGTTTTCAGCTTAGCAGTTCTATATGTAAAGGTAAAGGTTCCCCCTGCACATGTGTGCTAGTCATGTCCCACTCTTGGGGCAGTGCTCATCTCCGTATTCCAGCCAAAGAGCCAGTGTTGTGCAAGTCTGTGGCGGCATGGCTGCAAGGAAACACTGTTTTACCTTCCTGCTTTTTAATGGCGGTACCTATTTACCTACTTGCATTTACATGCTTTCAAACTGCTAGGTTGGCAGGAGCTGGGGTGATCAGTAGAAGCTCACTCCACTGCATGGCACCCAGGATTTGAACTGCTGAGCTGCTGACTTTGCAGCTTGCAGCCGAGTTTTCAGTGCTCTAGCCCACTGAGCCACCACGCCGCAATTCTATATATAGTCAGAGTATTATACTTGCAAACAAGAGGAAGCAGAGATCTGGGGAAGCAAGGATTTTCCAGTTTGGTTTGAGTTATACAGCAGTTTCCCAAAATCTGGATGCAACCAGTATTTAAAAAGTAAACAGGGCTTGGCTCAGTGTAGTAAGAAGAGCAGGTAATTTCCAGAGGGTTACATCATAGCATGGACTTTTATGCTGGGCCAATGTAAACAAATTGGTTTCTCAGCCTGGACTTAACAGCCGGCTGATTATATCTCAAACAAATGATTTTAAATCTGAAGTGCTGTTGTGAGAGACAGTGAATATGCATTTAGAGAAGGAAGGATAAATGTCATTCACAAATGGAAATATTTTGACTAACCTTGGTTTTAACCACTGCGTTGGAAAGGTCTAGGGTTGAGACTGTATAGTTCAAATAAAATGAAGAGTATCTGTGGCATAATACCTGTTTAGATAGCTCAGAGGGTTAGGTTGTGGTTGTGGAGCTAGATGTTGGGAGTTTGATAGTTCAGCGTTTCTCCCAGGAAAAAAAATGCCAGCCTATGTAAATAAACTTCTGACTACTTTGTACCTGGAAAACACTGAAAATAGTTGTCAGAAGTCAGAATCAACTTGATGGCATGCAGTTATTAACTATATTGTGTTTCTCTGCATTAAAATTCTGTCAAAAGTTGTATTCTTTTGAAACTCCTATATAAATATTCTTTTGAATACTTTGGTTACTGTGCCAGCCCTTGCACCCTTAACAAAGTTCCATTCAACACAATCAAAGGCTTTTTTAAGTGTCAATACCCAATAAAATGTATTGTTGGAATTGCTTGTTATAGAAATGAACAGATAAAACATACTATAGGAACTGAATCTAATGGCCTTATATGATTCTGCAGAAATTTATCTACTTCAACGATTGAAGCCATCTCTTAGCATCTCTAGAGCCAGTGACAATCTGCCTGACAACACCAAGAACATAAGCTATGCATATTGATACTTTTATATTTGGATTTGTAAAATGTGCAGTATTATTATCATTCACGATATCTGGCAATAATGATATGGATAAGAACATGTTTTTATTAAATTATTTTAAACAATTATTTTAAAATAATATCTTGTTTTCCCATTGTACTAAAACAGCAAATCCCCAGATAATCACATAGGACGAAACAGTCTAAAGCAGAGACCCAGCAAAAATGAGTTATCAAAACTTTACAGAACCCTCTTAGTAAGGCAGCGGTCATATACTTTTTGCCCCAAAATCCATTTTTGAAGATGGAGTTGGCTATTATAAATACTAGGTTGCACTGTTCAGGAAAAGCATCATATTTTTCTGGACAATACATGTTTAATTCATGGTGAGCTTTCCCATTTTTCATCTGCATTGTAACTGGAGTGTTTTTGCCTTTTTTCCACCAAAGCCTACATTCTAATCTTTGGTAGTACATGGTAGTCATCCTATAATGCAGTGGTGGCAAACCTTCAGCACTCCAGAAGTTTTGGACCACAACTCGCAGAATTCCAAGCCTGTATTGCTTTTGATGAAGGACTGTGGGAGTTGTGGTCCAAAACATCTGGAGTGCTGAAGGTTTGCTCCCACTGCTATAATGTCTTTGTTCGCCCTGGTAGAACGGACAGGAAGCCTTTCTTAAAAAGAAAATAACATGATGCCCAATAAGGGAAATGCATTTTTCGACAACCTTCCCTTCAACGGGCCTGTTATAAAGTGCAAAAATTGGCCTTAAATCCAGGCAAAGCAATTTCTGTTCTTTGCTTTTGTCCTTATTAATTCTGGCAGTAATATCAATGACCTTGTCTTTTAAAAGTAGTTTGTAAGTCTGTTCAGCTATCATGACAACGGACTTCCTGATTTTGTTACAACGTAAATAAATAAATGGTTCCAAACTCGGAACATTTAATACTAAAAGTCTCTTTAAAAACTCCCAATTTCTAATCGTCTTGCTACTTTTCTTAGATTTCCATCTCACCTGGCCAGATACAGCGCCCAGCCACAACCATTCTTTCCTCCCAGTATTAGCTGAAAACCCCTTTGTGCAAACACGAATAAAATGTAATAGCATGCATTGTACACTTGGGTATAAAAAATATGAACCATCCTTGCTCTTCTCTAAGTATTGTGGAAGCAGATGGGAAACATTTTGTTTTAACGGTGGTCTAGTAAAATGGGCATATTTTCTGCTGTGTGCTCCAAGATTTACACGAATGCTTAAATGTGTCACCGTTAGGGAGCCTGAAGAAAATATTGGCAGGGCAGAGGAAACTAAATTGAGACAAAGTCTTTGCCGGATATTAGGAAGGCACACCAAAGACAATGTAATAACTCGGCTGAAATAGGTCCCTCTCATAGTTTATGCTTCTCTCATGTTCATGCTACAGTTAAAAAACAAAGGTCAGGCACAAATTCAGACTTAGTGGGTAGGCATTACCCTGACCTCCAGGTTTCCCAGTAACAACGGGGTAGAACGCTGTTACCTCATTTTACTTACCAGTGTATTCAAGCAAATTCTCCATATTAAATACTTACATAGAAAAAAGGATGGGGAAATCATTTTTGAAAAAAATGGGGGAAATACAACCAAGAAGACATTTGTACACAGTGTCACTTCCTCCTTGGAGGCAATAGGCGATACAAAATGTGTCCTGATGAAATAAGTGTGTCCCGATAAGTTCTGTAGAGACCTTTTCTCCAACCAGTGTAATGCTATTTGTCTTGGATATCTTGTCTCTTTAGTCTTCTTACCCTATATTCCCACATGGTTTTAGCTTTTCTACGGGTGCTGTCGCTGCTGCTCCATAGTTTCTTGCTTTTGATATCTATTCGTTTATCTCTGAAAAGAAGCACAGAGGAGTTTTATAATGCCCCATCGATATTTTTAGTTTCCCATCCCAAACAAATACTGTTTGGGGAAACAAAGGGGGGGGGAAGCACTCACTATCGCAAGGGTTGCTGGCGTTTCTCCCAATCAAGCTGTCCCCACGCTCAATTGAACTGGTCCGTGGACTGTGGCCCCGTCTGACAGGAAGTGAGAAATGAAGAGAAAAAGAAGTTAAGAGATAATAAGGGGAAACTTGAGAGTTGAATCCTAGCATGCATTTAATGCTTGTGGCTTTTGCTACTACAACCTCTTGCTCCTTTAGAACACTCAAATGTCTGACTCCCCACAACCAAATTAAACTGCTATTCTTCACTCCACAGAATTGCCTCGTGTCATCCGTTTGTCAGAAACAGACATGTGGATTTGCTGAACATTATATACATCGCAGAGAAGGCAGTCTCTAAATTGTAAAGTCATGAGGCTACATCATTGTACATGGTGTTGGGTTGTTGTTTTGCCATCTTATTGTTAGAAGGGCAATAGGCATTACAGTGTGGTTACGTGACTCAGCCTTTTTGATAATTTTTCTAAGTGAGGAATCAAAGCAACAAAGTGGTTTTGTTGATACAGGCGACAAAAGAATGCAGCCTTAGCCCACAACAGACCAGCTTGTCTGTGTGTGGTTCCTACATAAATGTATGAATCAATGAACCAAATTTGAGCTCTTAACAATCTTTTTAATAGCTGTCAAACTATTAAAAGCTATCGTGTCTTTGTTCATATTGAAGGAACTTGTATACATTACGGGTATTTTATTGGGAAAACATTGAAATTCTAGTAGTTGCTGTAGTGTGAATGGCATTAATACTTCTGTGAGTAGCTAGACAGAGATATTTTTTTTACCTCCAAAGAAAGAAGAATGCTCCAGCAACCAAGACACTCAAAACGACCACAGAAGCCAAAACGGCTGCAAACAGTTCCCCGCGTGCGTGGCTTTTAATGCTTGGGAGCAAAATTTCCTCGCAACGAGCTCCTGTGTAGTTCTCCACACACCTGTGAATCAAAGAGTTGTGTTAATTCCATGTTTTTATGGACAGAACTAGATATTCATCCTCTTTTTTTAACTCTCCCATATGGTTCTCTGCCCTATATTGGTGGTAAGGGTCTCCAGATAGAAATTGACCTCTTGGATATTGCAAAAGGCCATAAATGCCAGTGTCTCTTATACAGATGTGAAAAATATATGATGTTCTGAGAGCCACACAGTGACATCATAAACACACTCTGAAGCAAGGCGTGAGACCTGGATGAGGAACAAAACTAAGGGAGCAGGTGAACCACCAAAGGAAATAAAAAGGTGACACCATGCCCATGGAGTTTTCTTGGCAGGAATACAGGAGTGGCTTGCCAGTTCCTACTCCAGGCGCCTACAGCACCTGGTATTCCCTGGTGGTCTCCCATCCAAGTACTAACCTGGGCCGACCCTGCTTAGCTTCCGAAATCAGGCGAGATCGGATGTGCTCAGGGCATCTAGGCAGCTAGTGATTCTGATTACATAAAGATAATTGAGTGGGCCTTATTTCTTGCTAACTTCTTGTGCACGTGCAGGTTCAGGCCAGCAAGGCTGATACGCTCCCCTTTCAAGTGACAAACAAATGTGTGTGCATGACAAATGGCACTGGGGCAAATCCTACTGCGGTCTCCCTATTAAGCAGGCATTAAACTGGTGCATCTGGGAGTACATGGGTTGCGCTTCTTAACACTCACGGTGCACCCCCTCACATTTTATCCACTCAAGACTCCCTTCTGTGGAAGGAAACTAATATTTGCAAAGAATTTCAAACGCATTTTGAGGAAGGAAGAATTTGAGATATGGAAGCGTGCTAAGCAGCCAATCTACTGCAGCCAAAAGGTGGGCAAGAAATAGAATTTCAGCCTCATCACAGTTCACCCCATTCAAATTTAGACCTGCACTTATTTAAGAGGAATCCATTGGCAGATGTCTTATATACCTTTGCAAGGGTTCTCAGACTGTGTTGGTGTTGCATACAAATCAGGCACAATAGCAGTCTGTATTAATATGTGGCCAGCTAGTAGCAATGGCATTTGAAACAAATATACGAGTTTGCAAACAAATACCGTATACTGTATAGGTTGGTAAGGAAGACAGTGTATTAAGTAACAATGTTGCCTTGTTAGAACAAAGGGTCCCCTGGAACCTGAATGCTTCATTTGGCACCAGCTTTAAAGAAATGACAACAGTGGAGAAGACAGAGGCGCTGCAATGCCTCTGAAGTCCAAAGGGGCCCCAGAGTAGACTGCTCAATTTTGGAGAAGGAAAGAATCTTCCTTTTCTTGTTTCTACTTGCACAGCAAGTTACCTTTTAAGAGGCTTTGCACGCATCGACTAACTCCACCCCCGGTGCTTTCTTTCTGATTAGCCCTATTAATCAGAACATATAGCGTTATTTTTAGAACTCTGTCCTAATCAGGAAAATCAAGGGTTTTTCATAGTTAACGTGCCTTGTATGTAAATATCAACCCCTGCGCAGGCAAAAATAGCAACTTTCCGTTTCAAATCTGTTCAGGCCAAGGAGCTGATATCCTTATTACAGATGCAGTGTTTTAGTACTTCATAACACTGCCTTTTGAGAAGCAATGCAGATTGCGAACATATATGCAAATAACATCTGCATTATTCATACTGTACCACAAACAGTAATTGCCTTTTTTTCCTGCTTGCAGGATTTGGTAGGTTTTACTAGGACATTTTCATGGTTCTTTTTCAGACCAGCATCCTGTTTGCTGTCAAATGTCTCAGCAACCCTGTCATATTCTGAACCAACTAGCACATTTCCACAGTGTGATGTGCATTAACTTCTGTGCCTTCTGCTCCACAACTAGGCATTACACTTGAAAGTAGTTTTTGCATATGCATATAGAGAAATGAGATGGGCAATGGGGTGGGGTGGGACTTTGGGGCGGGGATGGAGAGGACTAGTCTAACCCAGGCATGTCCAAACTTTGGCCCTCCAGATGTTTTGGACCACAACTCCCACAGTCCTTTGTCATTGGCAATCTAAGCTTAGAATTCTGGGAGCTGTGGTCCAAAACATCAGGAGGGCCAAAGTCTGACCATGCCTGGCTCTAACCTAGTATTGCCGCCGTTATGTACAAAAACAGAGGTGCAAATTCAACTGAGTTTAGTAGGACATTCTTGCTCTGAACTAATGAATGAAGAATCAATTGAGCTTACATTCATGGCAACGAGTTTTATTTCCCCTGAAAAAATAAAACAAACAAATAAATAAAATGTTGGGGTCCCTGATAGTATCTAGTTTGGAGTCATTCTTTTGAATGTCGGTCAAAGTACTTTGGGAAAGACTGAGGCAATGCTTTTTCACTCTCTCCATGGGAAGGGGTGGTGGCAACCCTTTTACTTTTAGAAGCTGAGGAATACAAGTACATAAGTGCCCTTCTTTTTCCTCCTCTCCTTATTCCTGCCAAAAAGTGCAGTAACTGTGAACTATCCAAAAGCAAACAGGAGTGATCCATTTCTTTCATGTGATGTATAAAAGGGCATGTTTGTGTATTTAACAGAACAGTATAATTCTACTGTGTAAATAATTTCACAGTCCACAGAGTTATGCAAGGTTCTCTTGCATCAGGTGTCTCTAAAATGACCTGATTTAGCACATCATGTATCTATAACACATTTTTTTTCTCCCCTTCCAGGAACCCCCTGCCCACTAGGCCATTTTGGCTTTAGACCCTATTGCTCTTGCTTTCAAGCCTTCCTAAAGGGCTCCTCTCTCTTCCCCCCTCCCCCTTTCTCTCTCCACCACCACCACCACCACCCTTGTAATAAATACTACTGCGCTTGGTTGCTAAAGAGGTTCTAGAAGCTTTTTTCCTTGAGCAAACAGTTTTGCTAATGGGATATCACATTTTCTGAGCCTTCATAATACAATACGGAGCTGCATCAGCAGTGGTGTGAGTATAGTGCTAACTGGGGAGAAGGAGAGGTTTTCTGTCACCTGGAAAATGCTAAATTTCACCCCGATGAAATTCAAGTCCAAATGCTACACAGGTTTAAAGGCTGATCGCCTAGAGGTGGGATGGAGTTGCCATCCAAAGCGCAGAGGTGGCAGAGAGCAGTGTGGGTTGGGTCTTCTCCCTTGAGAGCTGATTCCCCACCCCAATTCTACTTATCCTCTATGACCTTCTGCTCCACAACTAGAGCCCTGATACTAGATGCAAGTCCAGCCAGGACACAAGGGGCTAGGAAATTCCTGTGGTGGGTAAGAATGGAGCATCTTCCTGCATAAACACTTTTGCATTTTGACTGGCATCTCAGCCTCACCAATGCATGCATGACTAGGGGGAAGGCATGCATTTAAACGGTATACACCAGTCTACTGCAGTCCTATTCAGTGCTGTCCCTGAAATTGCAAATAACAGCACGGGTGTCTTTTATTACAACATTTAAATTCTAGTGAAGTTTTTGTAAAGTGGGGCTTCTAAGATGAAGAAGAATATTGGGAAGGGAAGGTAGAGTCCTGTCTTTCACATTCTACTTCAGAAGAGAAGGGAAGTGTGAATGATGACTTTAAGCTCTGAAGCCTATTCAGGCCAGCCAACATCATTTTAATTCCCTTGCTTCACCCGCTTCAAGATGATAAATGTGCAAAACCTTGTGAAGGAGTGGAGGGCAGGGGAGTGTGTCCCAGCTCTATTTGTCAAGATGTCTTTAAGTGCTAACTTCCTATTGCCAGCCATGGATGCTATGGCCCTACCACCCAGGCCTTTCTGTAAACACAGACAAAACCTGCTGGTCATTTAAGGGGCACTCAGGGCAGGCGGTTAATTTACTGGTAAATCCCTGACAGATGGATGACTGGAAGGTTGGATCTAGAGATAAGTCACTTACTTGCCTTAGAGTTAGCTCTTCTGCTTAAGAGTCCTCAACCACCTTTCATTAGTACTTCTGCTATTCTACTCCTGAATAGTCTACTTTTATTATTGCTGTTCCTGTCATGACTGAATGTCAACCAAAACTTTCTCATTCATAATTACTGTAGTTTTCCTGCTTGACTTGTAAGATGGGAGCTTCGAGTGAAAGCACCCTGGAGTGGGATATTTCAAGCAGAGACCTTTTTTTTCAAGTTCTGTGCCTCAGCTGCATCCTGCTTTGCTAGCTGGCACAATGCATCCCCCACAGGGGGAAAAAATGTATCCAGAGCAAGAGGAAAACTAGGCGGGAAATGTTATGTCTCTGATGTAATACCTGCTGAAGAAATGGAGTAACTAACATGATGGCTGGATAGTTCAGTGTGTTAGGTAGAGCCAGTGGTGGGGAGTTCAGTTTCCCGCTGTGTCTTCCAGAGAGAAGCGCCAGCCTGGGTGGCCTTGGGCAAGCTGCACAGCCCCAGGGATAACCCCAGAAGAAGGAAATGGGAAACCTGGGTATTCTCTACCAAGGAAACCCTGAAAGAGGTAATCATGAATCAGGATTGACTTGACAGGATGTGGCTATTATTATTAAAATAATGGAACTACTTTTACAGGAGCCTCGTGGTGCAGTGGTTAAATGCCTGTAGTGCAGATGAAACTGTGCTCACGGTCGTGGTTGACTCAGCCTTCCATCCTTCTGAGGTGAGGAAAGTGAGTACTCAGATGGCCAAGGGGGGGCAATGTGTAGCCTGTATAGTTCAATTGTAAACCCCCCTCCAGAGAGTGCTTTAAGCACTATGGGGCAGTATATAAGCAGAACACTTTGCTGGTGCATTACTTATACACATGCAAGGAGGAGATCCCAGCAACTCAATCTCACTCTAGTAAGTGCTTTTTATATTACTATGTTATGTTCTGTCTGCCATAAGGTAAAAGCTGGAAGAGGGCAAACGGATAGCCAGATGTCCTGAATTAGGAAAAGAGCCTATTATAGAACCTTACCACTCCCAATATTTAATCTATACAGCAACTCCTTTGCTTTTGGCTATGCCGCCTGAGGTCACAGGAGGCTGCGGTCCAGCAAGCAAGGCACAATAACTCATGATTCTGGTTAGCCTCTTGGTAGCATGGAAATACCACATTAGAAAAGAAATAACAGAAAGTAATGTCTTTGCTAAGATCAGATATAATCCACCTTGACCAACCTCTGTTCCAAACTTTTTCTAGCGCAAACCAAGGAAACTCTAGGCCAGGCATGTCCAAACTTCGGCCCTCCAGATGTTTTGGACCACAACTCCCACAGTGCTTTGTCACTGGCAACCTAAGCTTAGAATTCTGGGAGTTGTGGTCCGAAACATCAGGAGGGCCGAAGTTTGGACATGCCTGCTCTAGGCCACAGCCTCTTTAGCCAGCCTCTGGCATTCCACGGCTGCTGTCAGGCACCTAATCTTCTTATAGTGTGCATTTCTCAAATCCTCTGTGATTGTTTCTTCCTGCCCCCAGCAACTGGACCAAGGGTAGGATAGGAGAGTGGTTCCCTTCTAGGTCTTCTAACAGATCATATTTTTCTCCCCTAGATGGTTACCTCAGGCAGCATCTTTTGCAAGCTTATTGCCCAGCTGTCCATGAGAATTGTGGCTTTGGCCTATATTGACCACCACTTATAAGCCAAGATCATGGCAGCTGGCTATTGCTTTGATGCCTTGCCAGAGACTGCTCCTGCCCAAGCTCTGATTGTCTCCTCAGGCTTCTCATTGTGAGTTATCTTGATGGTGGTGGTGAGGTGCAGCTGTTCCTACTTTATTCCCCTGGTTACTAGCAGGATGCTGGCCATAGCGGTCCCGGGCTTTCCATCTTAGCCATCACCTAACACCCTCCCATTGACTTCACAGAATACAGTGGATGAATTTTTGAGCAAGAGTGGTATCTGCCTTCCTTGGCACTAGACTGGAGTGAAGCAAAGAAGGACAGACAAATGTAAGATGTGTCATGGCCGTGAGAAGAAGATTGCTGCGGTCAGCACCAATCTTCTGCCGGAATCGCCACTGCAGTGTTTCTCTAGATGGCAAGGGTGTAGTAGATGGAGTATATTTTACCTGATATCTACAAAAAGAGGATCTTTGCTTTTTGGGGGTAGTGGCGGTAGTGGTGTTACGTTAGCCAAAACAAGTTTGACTCAAATACAGTATATCAAATATAAGAAGCACACATTATTTTTACACATCACACACCTTTTACACATTATATACGTGAACAAAACCATCTTGTTTTTTTCAAAACTGATTATTGCTGGCTTTGAACCCTATACAACTTTCAAAAACAAATGTTTAGGGTAAAAATGTAATTTTCAATAATCGGTTTACCTGCAAAAAGGGCTGGAAATAGTAGGTATCATATAACAAATCCCACCATTTAGACAGAAAGATCCATAACTGCTGCCACAGAGCTCTTCATGATCTGAAATGAAAAGAAAACCAAGAATAGATTCAGGGCACCTTACTATTCCTGTGTTAATTAATTAGCATCTGATCATCTGAAAGAATGCCTTAACTGTGTGTTTTAGCACCTCATGCTCATGTGAAAAAATGTTTCTGGCCATCATGACAAACCTTTTAGAATTCTTTGAAAAGGTCAACAGGCATGTGGATTTGGGTGAACCAGTGGATATTATCTATCTTGATTTTCAGAAGGCTTTTGACACAGTCCTTCACCAAAGGCTGCTGAGAAAATTGGGCAGGTCCTCTTAGGGATTGAGAACTGGTTGAGATCCAGGAAACAAAGTGTTGGTGTCAATGGGAAATTTTCACAATGGAGAGAGGTGAAAAGCGGTGTGCCCCAGGGATCTGTCCTGGGTCCGGTGCTTTTCAATCTGTTCATAAATAGGCTTAAAACCAGGGTACTTCAAGTGCCAGATGCAGGGGAGTGGTAGCAGGAGACAGATATCTAGTCTCATGCGCTCCAAGAGGCATTTGGTGGGGTCACTGTGAGATACAGGAAGCTGGACTAGATGGGCCTTTGGCCTGATCCAGTATGGCTCTTCTTATGTTCTTATGAGTACAAAAGGGATAGTGGATAGAGTGACAGACTATGATTCAGGAGACCTGAGTCTGCTTCTCCGCTTGGCCACAAAACCCTCGGTGGTGGGTGGGATGATCTGGAAGCGATAAAACCATTCCTTAAATATCTCTCATATCTTGAGAGGGCCCAATTAGAGCAGCTCTAAGTTGGATCTGACTTGATGGCTCAGAACACGCCTAATACAGCTAGTGGTGGAAGAGGAAGGGTGTTGGTTTCCAGACCAAATCTGCACAGAGATTCACTGTTCTTTCAGATGTATTTACACAACAATGAAGAAAGGGTGGGTGCCCTTCAGTAAAATAGTTTTGGGGAGTCCAAGTTATATATTGCTGCTTTCAGAAACTGGGCCGTTAGACGCTTCCACTTACAAGAAAGGAATGCTCTTGACATTGTATGCTTCTAGACTGTGAAATATATTCCTATTTTTGTTTGTTGTGAATCTGGCCATTACTTTTATAATTGTCACCACCACAGTCATTACTACTGCTGCTATTACTAATACTTTTATACCCCATATTTCCCACATAGCTTCCAGGAGGAAAAAAATTGCATCTCATTCTCTCCATTAGCCTCACAACCTTGTGAAGTAAATTAGACAGGGAGAGAGAATGGCTGCAGATGGACATATTGTTAAAGTATGGTCCACCGACATATTTAACGTTAGGAGAATGGGCTCAAGAATTTCCTCTCTGATTCTGGTGAGCATGAAGGAGGGGGAGGGGAAGAGTGCTCCCATTTTAACTCAATTGGAGTTCAATATGCCATTCGACTCCAACAGCTTACTCTTAAAGCAGCTAACGAAAGCAATCCAGCTTTATAAACCATAATCTTAAATTGGCTTGTTTCCCTGAATCATAATTAAGTTTAACCTGTTTGTCTGGGTTGCGATGACACAGCAAGACACAGCTAATTAAAAAGGGAAGCAAGAGGTTGCAATGTCTTCCTGGTGGCTGTGCAAGAAGAGGATGGAAAAACTAACCTTCTTGATGGTTCTCACCGGCCCACTTGATTCGCCTAGTGAAGCCCATGTCCGAGCAAGGTTTTACTCCTACGTCCCCAGTTTTAACCCAACAAGCCAGCTACCAAATGACTACACTGAGATAAAAGTGGGGAGACGTGTGGCCACCACAAAATATGAATGCAAGGTTAGACTATAGGCGATGCCTTTGCTAAATTCTACTCCAGCTCCCAAATGGAGGACATGGGTTTTCTGCATCCAACATACTCCTCACGGTCCAAACATAAACAAGTATTTTTGGAAGAAGAGCCAAGTGGAGAGGAGGTTTGGGTAAGTATGCATGCCCTAGGTCCCTTTGTTTGAAGGACTGAGGCATGAAACCCCATCTTCCACTTCAGATGCCACTTTACAACAGCAGCGCTGCTTCCTGCCTCATCTGGTGAAAATCATCCTGCCAATAACTTTACACCTAAGATTAACCTCCTGGCTAACCACATACTGCCATGTTTGGACTTTTGGTATGACTTAAAGAAGTGGAATTTATCCACGAATGCCTGCTGCGATTTTTTTCTAAAACAGTAAACTGTGAAGATATCGCCTACGTAGTGGTGGTGAACTTTTGGCACTCCAGATGTTTTGGACCACAGCTCCCAAAATTCCGAGCCTAGATTGCCAATGACAAAGGACTGTGGGAGTTGTGGTCCAAAACATCTGGAGTGCAAAAGGATCACCACCAATGGCCTAAAGCCTATGATTGCACTGGTCTCTCATAGTAAATTCATTGTGATCAACATCTTGTTATTTTGTACCTGGTTTAGAAACCCTACAACGAGTTTTGCATTTTTGAAAATATGCAGTCTAAGGGCTACACAAAATACGAAGTGGGTGGGGTAATCTCTTGAATGTAGGTAGCAACAGAACAGTCTTCCTTCAAACCCTTTTCAAATATAAAATCTTGATTTTTGAACATCCCTTGAATATTGGCTTGTTCTCCAAAGGGAATAGTGAATTCTCAATTTGTTTGTTCACCATCATATTTCTAGATGTCCTGGTTGTTGTTTTTTAAGTTGCATGGTTAATGCTCTAAGCAGATTAGCCATATTGAATGCTGCTCAATAACTAGCATTGCTATGCTTTAATCAAACAAAACCTCATGAGCCCTGTCTGGAAATAGACTGGTCAAGCAGGTTAGAAGCTACTCAGGTGGTAACTTTGAACTGTGATGATCAGTTGACTCAGGCTCACCAGAATGGTTAGTAAAGCTAGACAATCTTCCAAGAGAACCCAAGGAAGCAGGGCTCTTTGTTTCGCTAATACTCTTCAGTCTGCATCCATAGATAGTTCCTCCAAGGCAAATAATCACATGTGAGATAATGGGGACACAGTTGGAGAGTGAAGACTCCACCAGCTCCTTCCTGTTTCACAAGATCTGTGTTTATGTAGGAAATATTAATGAGCAGAGAAAAAGTTCTAACCTGAAGACATTTGAACAAGGCCACCTAACCGCTGAACAGTAAAGAGCTTGCGAAATAGTATATACATATGCGTTCGTTTGTCTGTAAAGGTATATATTCTTATATGTTTATATTGCAATGGATTGTTGAAGCTAGCAGGTCCTGGGTTAATATTTTGCCAAACATCATACAAAGGGGGGGGGGTTAGGTGCTTGTATAACTTTCAACAGCCTCAGTACGCTTCTCCGTTAAAGCAGAATCAGCTTACAGCATCACACATTGGAAACGCGATGTGCTATCTTACACATTAGGTGTGATAGTCACTGTTATTTCTAGCCAATACCTTAAAATGGGGGAGCAGAGTATCTTTATCTGGAAACACAAAGCTACAGGGAGGACATACTGTACCGGTTTTCATATGGCTGGAAAGATAAGGCAATTTCTAATTTCTGAAATGTGTAGTGGGAAAGAAGTATAGTTAGGTCTTGGGGTTTCCTATAATAAATCTTACTCTCCTGGCTGTTCTGCACAAACGGTGGAAATGGAGAAATATCCTACATCACAACTAGTAATAGAACAATCATGTCCTCACTGTTACAGCTCAGAAGGTCACTTTTGCCAGGAAGATGGAGAATAGAGCAGTTTGTTACACACTGATAAGTTGTTTTTATAGAATCATAACTAGATTGGCTTGTTCATCCAGTACTGTTGTTTGCTGGGTGGGGTGGGGGAAAATAAACTCATCCAACCTGAATTTCTGTCTCTATTTTTATTCTGAATTGGTTAAGTTTGTTGCAGAACTTTTCATCTGATTTAGAGTTGCAGGCCATGGCCATTATTGCGGCTGAAGTCAAAGTACGACAAAAAAGGTTTATATCTATGATCTATTTATACAGTTATAATGAATAGAGGCAAGCTCGTGTGTGTGTGTGTGTGTGTGTGTGTGTGTGTGTGTGTGTGTGTGTGTTTGAGAAATGATGCAAGGCTGCAACTCAAAAGCTATATCCTTTCACTTCTTGTATACATTATACAGGCTGCCCTGAGCTACCATCCTTCTCCTAGACATCACCAAATTTCCACCGATTTTACAAGTGTTGAGGCAGAAATGTGAGCTGTACAATACTGAGCAAGAAGTATGAGCTAGTGGCTGAGAAGAAGGTGGAAGTCCAGTTATTGTTCTAATTTTATTGTAATTGTGATGTTTTGATTGTCTATTTTGATTGTGAGCTGCCCAGAGACCTTTGGGTAGTGGGCAGCATACAAGCTAAATAAATAAATAAATAAATAAATAAATCCCAAGTACTGTGTAGTAATAAAAGGATTAAGAGAAACTTTAATCAAATTACCTGTTCGCATATTATTCTGACCACAACTTGTAATTCTTGGTCACCGGCTACCTTTGAGAAATGCCCTAAAGACAAAATAACACCTTGTTTTAATTCAGATGCCATCTGTCTGGGTGAACAGCTAGTACAGTCATTTTCAGCAGTGCATCAAAACTCGGTAAATGGCTTCACTCATTGCAGACATCAAATATTTGTTACTGTCTATGTAAACTCAGATTACTTTTAAATCTAAAAGCAAACATTCCTACATACTGCAAAATTCAGTGCCCAATATAGCCCTGTGGTACTTCCTGAGGGGTGGGGGGGACATTAATCTGACTTAGTCTGTAAGTGGTTCCCAACCTTGCATAACCCGGTTCTTCTTGGACTGCAACTGCCAGAAACTCTGGCTTGCACAACTGGTGGTGAACGCTTCTGGGAACTGAAGTCCAGGAACACCTTGATTAATCAAGGGTGGGGGATGAGTGTCATAGGAGAATTACTATATCCAGGGAATTCTAATTGGAAGTAAAGGGATACCTCCAAGAAAAACAGAGGATGAACCGTTCAGAAGTGAAGCTACTTGTTAATGAAAGGATTTGTTAATTCAGCTGGAACACCAAACTACTGTATGCTGGTCTCCTTCTCTCTGGAGTTGCTGCTATCTTTGACCAATAATTTTTTTAATGGAGGATCCAGTTGATGTCATCAACAGCTTGTTCTATGCCAGTGCCTTCTGTGTTGCCATCTGTTTTGTGGCAATAAGTCAGAATTTACTTGACAGCACATAATTATTAATTATCACCATCTGCAGGTCTTATGAATACATGTGTTGTAAATGTGCATGCATGCAGATTATGCAGAAATAGATTATAGAAATCTTCAACAATAGTTGAATCTATTGTGGTTTCAGTCTCTTACTTAATGTAACCAATTGCATCCTGCAGCCCTAGGCTTAAAATATGCTTGAAAATCAACTAGACTGAAATTATCCAGCAGTGTTTATATACATTGATTTCTTGCAGTCTGTATTTATCTCAGACTAAACTTTTTCTGAATGTATTCAGTATGGCTCTTGTCATGCAGAAATGTTCATGAGCTATCCAGAGAGTTCCTCTTTCAGGGAGCAGTGCTTCAGTAGACAGTTCCCATCTCTATACATCTTCAGAACTCTTCAAAGAAATGCAGTTTGACCCCTCCAACGCAAAACTCTGGGTGCTGTTTATACCAGTTTCCAGCTATTTTTAGTGCAGGTACTAGGATGGTTAAATCAATCTCAACAATGACCTTCAATCAACCCATCACGTACCCTGTGCTTGACCCAAAAGACCTTTGCAGGCACACTCACAGCAGCAAATTTTTTATATGTCAAGATTCGGCATGAACATGGGGAATTTCTCCATACTACTTTGTCCTGGTTGCCCTTTGACCATGGCAGTCTCTGTAACCTGGTCATAGTATCTGACAACCTGAACATTCCCGTAGTGGTTGCCCAAGTGACGGGGCAGTACACAACACATAATTGTTTTCTATACGGTAATGTAGGAGGTGACAATAGGAGAAGCCATGACTGTCTCCAGCAAGGCAGCAAATGTCTAAGACTCTTTCTTTCTTTCTTTCTTTCTTTCTTTCTTTCTTTCTTTCTTTCTTTCTTTCTTTCTTTCTTTCTTTCTTTCTTTCTTTCTTTCTTTCTTTCTTTCATGAAGTTACCATCTGTGCTGTAGAACCTTTACCCTCCAAAGTCCCATGAGATCATTAAGGTTTGGGAATTGGTGGGTGCTCTTTATTGTTTTCCTATAAGTGGTGATGTTTTTGGTAACTGAAACAATCTGTGGAAAATTCTGTTTTACTCAGGCTTGAGGGAAGGCTGGAGGTAAGCAACTCCAGGATGTAAGAGCAGAGTTTGATCATTACTTCCATCAGGTTGCCTCAGTAAACAAAGCCTGAAACATGATACAGTACTTAAGAAGAATAAAATAGAAAAGGATCCAACTCTGTGTTCAACTGCCACTTTGCAAGGTTAAAAAGTGGTAGCTTTTAACATTTCTTATCGAAGCAAAACAAGTTGAGGAGCCCTGTAGCCATCACAAAAACCAAATACAAAAGTGGAACAGGTGATACCTTTAGGCTACTAGAAAAATAACAAAAACACTGCTAATATTTCGGGGGCGAAACCTCCTTCCTCAAAGCAGTACCAATAGGTTATAAGGTGGCAAACGATGGATGTGCCAGGAGTTATTTCTTAGATGCAAGGTCCTTGGCAAGATGGAAAAAAAGCCAGGCAGTTTCTTAACATTTCTTATGAGTGTGATTATATATGTCCATACATGTCTACTCAGAGGTAAGCTACATTACCTTCATTGAGATTTCCCTTAGGAAAACATAAATAGCATTATAGCTTCAGTAATGAATGGGGAAAAACCTATTCCTGTCCTCAGCTAGGTAACATTTTTATATTTATTTAGAACATCACCAATTTCCAGTTGATTGCTCTTATTATTTTAAAACTTGCACTATCTACTCGTGCAGTAGTATTCACAGTTTGTAATTCTCTCTTTACACACACTCTATATACTGTACTATATATCTGCACACATATATTTACACTCATATAAATAAAATAATAATGCACTCCATAGAAAATACAGAATAATAATCAATAGAAAACAGTGTTGTGGGACATAGTGACAGTCCATCTCTTGAAAGTGAGTTGTTACATCACAGAAGCTTTGTGAATGAAAGAGTAGGTGCTGCAACCTATGTTCAACTTTCTCACTCAAAGGGCAAGTATATCTGTAGTGCAGAACACAGGAACACATCAACACAGTTAAAAGGAAATGCCTAGACCTTTTCAGTTCCTTATAAATGCTGTGATATATCATTCTGTTCCATCAAAAGGTGATTTGTACTTACAGTATAAATACAATCAGAAAATGATGGGTTTTGTAAGTTGGTTCCACTTTCTTACTGCTTCTTTATGTGTCCTGATTCTGCAAGAGAAATACAAATGGCATACAAATGTTTTATGTAAATATAATGGTAGTTTTCCTCTGCACCTCCTTTCTACACTGTCAACTATACCAACCTAGTATGTACATAAGGAAATACAGATGAAAAGAGTGAGTGCCATCAGTAAAATAAACACACTGAAAGGTGTCTTACCTGAGTGCTAAGATCCTAAACTGCTTCCAAAAATCAAAGACAAAATCAGGCAGTTAAAGGTAAAGCAGTGCATTCACCCGCAAGGTATGGCATTATGTCCCTGATGCTTAAAGTTGAAGATTTATATGATCGCATAGTGCAACGTGGGTGAGGTTGAGACATAGTGAAAGGTGTACACAGAGGCCAAGTATGGGCCAGGAGGCCCGCCCCTTTTGTTCTCACAGAATTGCATGCATGTCACTCTGAAAGTGCTTTGATCGTAAAGTGAAAATGCAGAGTCAGTGACATTTTGCTGAACTTCAAAGCAGCTCCCAAATAGCAACAGAAACAAAATACACCAGCTCTTTGGTTACAATTTAGGGTACACTTGACATGCCAGACTTTTAAAAAAAGCCAAATTCTGTAAACGGTTTAAAACTACCCTTTAATCAGGGTGGTTTTCTTGCTGGCTAATAAGACTATGAGTTCTATGACCTAGGCTTTAAATGAATTCCTTCTTTCATGCTGATTGTATCTATCTATGCACAGGTACCTATATTTCAGATTCATTCCTATACGTAGAGTGATGGGATCTATGCAAATACCCTCTGGAAACCCTGATGCCTAAGTGTTATTTCTGTGACCGTGAGGCCATCTTTGCCACCTGTTTGTCACGCTTTTTTCCAGAGGCGACATATCCAACGCCTGAGATATACATTTGAAATGTATATATGTATCTTGGGGGGGTAGGTGAGATCATGCAACCTGAATGTGCAGATCTTTGGTTACAGCACACACTCCAGGACTGTTAGACACAATTGAATTGTTGACATTTTTAACTCAGGGAAAAGGGCGGCATAGCAGACGCTTGACATGCAGAGAGTCACCATTTCCATCACTGAAATCGCCAATTATGGCGGGGGAAGACACTTACAGGACAGCCCAGAAAGGAGACAAGCGGCTGGTCAGCACCACCACCATGGCAGTGGACTAGATGGATGGATTATATGACTGTATAAGGTCGTTTCTTGGGCTGTTAAGAAGCTGCATGTTCAGAGTTTCTTGTGAAAGCTTTATGCCCTAGAATGGCGGTTTCCAACCTTTGGGTCCCCATATATTGTTGAAATAAGCCTCTTGGTATCCTTCAGTATTAGGTGTGCTGGCTAGGATTTCTTGGAGCTGTGTTCCAAGGGCATCTGGGGGTCTCAAGTTGGTAACCACTGGCCTAGAAACCCGCTAATTTTCCAAAAAGATTGATTTTAGGAAAGAGTTCTACTGAAACTGCCAGATTGTATTCAAATGTCCTTCCCATGATTTATAACACAGCTATGGCATGGCTTTGGATCAGGAAGACCCCCCCCCCCCAATACACAGACATTAGGCTTGCGTTAGACAGCATGAAACTCTTATCTCTACCGCACAATAAAGTTTGTTTCCTCTTGTGCATGCCTTTTCTTCTTAGTTTGGGTAGTGCTGTTTTTTCCTTTTAAAATTGTGTAATTCCAACCTGTATAAAACTGCTATATATTTCTAATTCTTCATCCTTATCACAGTATGAATGAATGAATGAATGAATGAATGAATGAATGAATAGCTTTATTATGAACCTTTGGCCCTCCAGATGTTTTGGACCACAACTCCCACAGTCCTTTATCATTGACAATCTAGGCTTGGAATTCTGGGAAGTTGTAGTCCAAAACACCAGGAGTGCCAAAGGTTCGCCACCACTGACCTAGGAAATTCTAAGAAGAGTCACCATGCAATTGGCTTGATGGCATGGGATGAGGATGATTAGATAATCAGATAGAAATTTTACAACACCAATAAAAATCCCTCATCTAAATAATTTAAAGCATGTTTTGAAGGTGGGAGAAGAGTAAGTACACAGGGTATAGTAAAGGCCCATACAGTTTGCCAATTTTCAGTGTTTTAAAAAAATATTTATTGTTTTATCCCACTTACCTTGTGACAACATCACATGCCTCAGAATTTTTCTTCTTTGTTTGCTGGATCCAGGACTCATGTCGAGGTTTATCTCAGCTTGGTCCAGCTAGAGGAAAAATACAAAATATATTCATTCTCTTCAGCAATCCTTTTTTCCCACCCCAATTACCTAATCTAAGCTTAATGGAAATCTTTACAGAAAATGTTACTTTGCTGCCTGAAAGTATTTCCGTCTTGCAACTGAAACCATTTCCTATCTGATGGGTGACAAGGCCACCGTTATCTTATTCCCAAAGTATCTCTAGATTTTTGGGACATCCTTTGATCTCTTTCTTCCTGCCTTCCTGTTGGTCAGAATTTGCTGGTGAAAACAAATTTGTTAAGGCAGTGGCCCTAAGATTCAGGTTCTCTGCTTCTTTATAGAACTGTTTTCAGTTTATTCCACAGCAAAATACTAATTCAGGCATGTCCAAACTTTGGCCCTCCAGATGTTTTGGACTGCAACTCCCACAGTCCTTTGCCACTAGAATTCTAAGCTTAGAATTCTGGGAGTTGTAGTCCAAAACATCAGGAGGGCCGAAGCTTGGACATGCCTGTAGTAATTGATTAGATGAGTTTTATGGTAGGAAATGTAGGCTCGTGTGTCCCATCTGACAAGGGCAAATGATTACAGTCCTATATAGGGCATAATTTATCTTGTGTGAATTAATACTGTCCCAATACCTTTGAGAAATATGAAATATAAATATTTGAAAATAATTATAGCTTTCTGGATATAGTATGGATATTAAAAGATATGGCCAGATTCCTCTCCATGGAATAACAATAACTTCATCCCGCAAATGCTAATACTTTCGCCATGTCAGAATGTGTAAATTCTATCAAATAATGATTATGCCACAGAATCACATACACTATTCACATAGTTTCAGAAGCCATAAGTTGTGCCTACCATTTGACAGGAGAGTACATTTCTCAGGAAGCACAGCTAAGTCTAACTATTTCTAAGGCTTATGGCACTGACCAAGACACTAGCCCTAAAAAATCCTAGTCCCTATGAACAACATCCATACACAGATCATCTTAGACATGGCAAAACATGAGTAGGAAAAAGGTAAAGAACACCAGTATTTTGCCTATGAAGTGTTGTTGTCCTGTAGGCAGCCAAGAGTGGTTTCAGCTTGCAACCCTGCAATTATTTCTTAACATCTTTCATTTTTTCTGCTTCCCCCAGCACACAAATGCATACAAGCACATGTGCACCGATGCATACAAGCATACATGCATGCACACACATGCATACAAACACACACACACACATGCACACAAACACATGCACACACACATGCACACCACATGAGAACACGTTATTTGTAGAACGGGAATCCAACGAATAAGAGTGGTCCTGCAAGATCCAGACAGCTGGATGACACTGAGTGCTGCATGAAATGAGGCCGATAAGAAGTTGCCAGCCCGTAAGGCAGGCATGTCCAAACTTCGGCCCTCCAGATGTTTTGGATAACTCCCACAGTCCTTTGCCACTGGAAATACAGGCTTGGAATTCTGGGCGTTGTGGTCCAAAACATCAGGAGGGGCGAAGTTTGAAGATGCCTGCCGTAAGGTTAAGCCTCTCAACTCAGGCAGCCGATGCTAGGAGGAGGCAGGTGCCTGCATGCCACACCGCCTGTCCTACATGGCCCCAAAACGAAGCTATTTCAGACACAGCAACGCATGGTGTCTGTCTGCTGCAAAGATTCAGTTCCCACTTCAGCCCACGACTGTAATGAAATGGAAGAGGGCTTCCACATATCTTGTTCCTCACATTAAGAAGCAAAACATCCCGGGCCACCCTTGTGAACTCTCCTTCATCTGGAGAGTTTCCAGTCCATCCTTAAGAGTCTGTGTTGAGCAGCATGGTTGTACGCTCAAGTCTAAATCACATCTCAGAGAAAGAGAAAGAAATCAAGAATGTTGCATTAATACAGTAGTTTCTTACCTGGTTTGGGGAGTGGGGGTTAACCCTGGTGTTCTTTTGGACTGCAACTCCCAGACACCCCACCGAGTGCAGCTAGTAGTGAAGGCTTCTGGGAGTTGCAGTCCAAGAACACCTGGGTGACCCAAGGTTGGGAATCACTGCTACACTGAGATCTAGTAAAGCATTACTGGTAGCTGAGATAGAACTCCCTGTGTCATACTTGTCTATTTCAGGGCTGTACATTGGCATACAAGGCTACCTATGGCAAAAAAGATAGTATATAAAATCAACACACGACAAGTAAGCCTGGCTTCCATGAACCCTAAGAAGGTCCAACTGAGGCCATACTGACTTTGCTAAGTTACTTAAGGTCTTTATGTGAGCATTTCAGTCTTATATTCTGAATGATATGGTTTGGAGTGATCTTCCAGGTCATTTCTTTGTACAGTGGTACCTCTACTTACGAATTTAATCCATTCCGAATGCATGCTCTTAAGTCGAACAACTCTTAGGTAGAGGTACTGTATCTGAAAAAAAATCAAAAAATTAAAAAAAACTTTTTTAAGTAGCGCAGACTGCATCAAAAAAATTGTAAGGCAGCAGTTAAAATGTGAATGGTTTTCCACTCTTAAGTTGAATTGCTCTTAAGTAGAGCTGCTCTTAAGTTGAGGTACCACTGCATTTTAGTTTTGGCAAGGAGGTTGTATCTGGAAACATATCCAAAGGTTAGGGAATACTGAAGGCTCTAAGAATTTTTGATAGGAAAATAAAAAGGGAAATAGGTGTTGGCAGTGTGTGTGTGTGTGTGTGTATGTGTGTGTGTGTGTGTTTGTCCATAGTTGTGTAGTCTGTGAGCAAAATCCAAAATCACAGCTAGATTTAAATACTAGAACAGTGTTGGCGAACCTATGGCACGGGTGCCAAAGGTGGCCCTCGGAGCCCTTTCTGTGGGCACCCGATATCGCCCCCTTCACAGCCACCTATATTTAGGTTAAATGGCTGTATTGGCACTTTGCGAAAAATTACTGGGTTTTGAATCGCGGTTTGGGCACTCAGTCTCTAAAAGGTTCGCCATCACTGGACTAGAATATCTCAAAAAGATGAGATTTGAGGCCCTCATGATTCATCAGGTGGACACTGGAAGCTTTGAAGTGGAGGAGAAACTAGAAAAGTACTCAAATTATCCTAGCTAGCTGTTGCAAACCGAAGAGATGAGAAATTGACTTCTATTTCTTGGATTTAATTGCATATGGAAATCCCAAAATGGAATTGTACATTTTTACTCTCCCCACCAAATCCTCTGATTTCAGACTTTGTCTGAACTCCAGGAAAGGAAAGACATAAATAATACCTGGTGTCACTGTGTGATAAAATACAACCGCTTTATTCTCACCATGGAGAACAACTGTGGTTTTTTTGTAGGTGTGATCTCGCAAATTCTTGAAAACTGAATTTCTTGTCTGGCTAAGTGACTCCATTACATTATTTATTTTTAAGCTCACTGGCACACACTACTTTGAATCAAATCTGCTCAAAAGGCTTCTAGACGTCTAGAAACAATCAGCTGATTGCATGAAAAAGAATGATTTCTTACCTGCCCTGCAAGCCACTTGCATTTTGGATGTGCAGCCATGGTAACAACTGCTCATACAAACTAGATTTCACAGTTTTGCATTACAAATCGGCATGCTGAACTGATGCAAAATAAAATGCCTACGTCACTGAATCCCTAGCAGAGACTGATTGTCTCAGAGAAACATTTTGTTACATGGCGTAGGAAATAATCTTTCTATCTAGAAATGACAAGATGAGTCACTTTGTTTGCAAAATGTTATCATTTTACTTGGAACCTTGTCATAAAAATGCCATGACACATCCACTCACATGGCCAAGAGAGTAGTCAGAAGTTTTGAAAATAGTATTCTATGACACACCACTATTCTGTTCTAGCTCCTTCTCATTTCATATCTATTTTTAATCTGATTACTCTGTCTCTGATCAGATACTAGTTCTATGATACAGAGGCTCATTGTTCTTGCATTCCCCATAAACTGGCCTGATTTGAAGGTACCAGATTAGTTATACAGTTTGGCTCTTCTACCCTCATGAAATGATTCCCTTTCAATTCTAGTGTTGTGAGCAAACAAAATCCATGTAGCACAATAGTTTTATTTGGACCAAATAAATTTTATATGTCAACAAAATTGACTACAGGTAGTAAAATGATAAAAACCAATATACATGTTTTTCTGTTGTCTGGAATTCACACGTATATACTGCCTGTGTTCTATATGAGAAATGCCACATTGCAAACTGTAACAGTCCCACTCAGTCTAAAATCAGAAGGAAAATAGACCCTTTTATAGAAGGCCATTTATAGCTGTACCCTTGGAAGTTTCCAACCAGAAACTCTCCTTTGCTGGGTTTCAGATACCAGAGACATGCTGCCTGAAGTGTTGATGGGCTTGGATGCGCTAACTGTTCAAGAAGGAGAGAAATCTTCCCCTGTCTCATACAAATATCCAGATTGCGCAGAAGGTATTTTCGGATGCATACTCTGGAGCTGCCCTTGAAAAAAACAAATCCCCGAGGCCTCCCACTCCTCCATGATCCTTGATCCGGTGGTGCTTCTGGAGTGGAAAGAGGAAGTACAGTGGTACCTTGTATAAAGGAATTAATTCGTTCCAAAGGAAATTAGGTTAAGCAAGTTTTCCTTTATACAAATTTCCCATAGGAATGCATTGAAAACAGAGTGATCCCATTTTTATGTTGTATGGATTTGCCCCATAGGCGATTCTGTTAAGCAAATTTCCTCTATCTCCGGAATTTTTTATGTTGTACAAATTTTATGTTATATCAACCGTTTGTTATACAAGTGTCCACTGTAAAAGAGTGTCCTCATTGCCCAAGAGAAGTTTGAATGTCTTCCCTGTCCTCACATTCTTTGGGGGGGGGCTCCTTCTGTGTCACCCACCAATATGGGTGACATATTTTAAAAAGTGGACCTCCAGTAGTCACCGGAAATGATCAGGAGTGAGTTGTTCATTCGTTTTGCAGCCGTACTTGCTCTTGATAGCATAGGAAAACTGACAGCCTTTTTAAAAACATTCATTAAGAGTGTGTGTGGGGGGAGACACATGCAAATTCATAATGTTATATTGAGCTGCCTAGATGCCCTAAGCACATCCGATCTCCTCCGATTTCGGAAGCTAAGCAGGGTCGGCCCTGGTTAGTACTTGGTTGGGAGACCTCCAAGGAATACCAGGTGCTGTAGGCACCTGGAGTTGGAACTGGCAAACTACACCAGTATTCCTGCCAAGAAAACTCCATGGACATGGGGTCACAAAGAGTCGGTAACGATTGTAACGACACAACACACACAATGTTATATTATTAAATATAAAGGCCCATGGACAGAGGGACCGAATCAGTTTTTGTTATGTATCCTCAAGTCACAAAACAGAGGACATCCTCTGTTAACAACGCCCTTTTTCATCTCTTGCACTAAAATAAAAGTGATCCCTACCAGTCAGGTCCAAACACGATCTGCAAAACCCTCTGAGGAAAAAGCAAGGCAAGTGGCATGAAGAGACTGGGAGGGCAGGGAGAATAGCAAAATAAACACTTCTTATCCCCTTAGGAAGAAGGCTCATCTTACACAGGGCTTCTTTTGTTTCTTCACTCTAACCTTGAGAAAGAAATAATTCTCTCCCCCTCAAGGTGCTTGCAATTCAGTTCAGCTGATTAATGCATGTGACATTGACAGAAGTGCTAAAGGCAACGCTTCAGGAAAGTTAAAAAAAAAGGAGGCTTCTTTGTCAGTGTATTTCCTGAATTGCCCTTACAACAGTATTTATATTGAGCATGTCTATACAGGGCCACCAACTGACCATTTCTATACTAAACCTATAAGTCTAGGAAACAAGTTTCTGTTAGGTCTCTAAAATCTGGGTGAGGAGTTTTCTTAAATTCACTGCGACAGAAAATACATTCACAGAAAAAAAAGTATGAAGGACAGATTTCATTCTAGTGTGGTCTGTTGTGCTGTGCAGAGATTTAGAATAACTCTCAATACCTTGATGGGTCCGTGTACAGTATTTCACAGAGATCTATTCTAATGGAACGGGATTTGAACCAGCAAGAACTGCGGTATCTTGATCACAAATTGCCCTTCTTATCTTTAATAATTTCAAATGGTGCTTCAAACCATATTTTTCTGTAGGCTTTCAGTAGGGTTACTTAGAAACCACCTAATTTCATTGTCTGTTGCTATATTTTAATTGTTTTGTTTTCTGCTACTATTGCCAGTTTTTTCCATTTGCTTTTGATTCTTTACAAGGATTTTTCTATTTTTAAAGTAATTTTTGCTGAAGTCAGGTTGGCTAGTAAATTGTCTGAAATCCTGTGGCACAGCTGCACAAAAGGCGTAATGTTTTGAACTAAACTGCCCGAATTTCAGACGTCTCTGTGAACATTTTCTGTTGCATGGTAAGGCATATGAAACATCTACTGACGATACTATTCTCTTATGGCAATTGAGCAATTGGACTTGTACAGATCTAGCTCACCAGTCAATGTCAGTCCACGGAAGCTTATGTTAAATAAATCTTGTGGGAATTTAAGGTGCTACTAGACTTTCTGGCCATAATTGTATATATACCCATAATGCAACTATAGAACACCTCTTGTGGAAGCAATAAGAAGCAATTTGCTAGCTGTCTGTCAGGCAGCCCGTAGTTCTCTAGTTGCTCAGTGAGGTGTGCAGCCAGTTATGCATCTGAGCAGGCAGTTGACAGCTGACAAATTACAATAACTCTTCTGTTATGTGTGTGGTATTTTACATTGGGATTTGGGCCCCTGCTACTGTCTTTGCTGTGACAGACGAATGTGCTACCATTTGGGAAATCCATTGCCAACTTATATCCTAAGTTAGGTAGACAGGACAGCACATCTCCACTCCATCTGTTATAGGAAAAAGGTATCTGTACAAATTAAGGTGTTTTAATGATTGTATGGAGCTGCCTAGATGCCCTAAGCACATCCGATCTCGCCTGATTTTGGAAGCTAAGCAGGGTCGGCCCTGGTTAGTACTTGGATGGGAGACCACCAGGGAATACCAACTGCTGTAGACACCTGGAGTAGGAGCTGGCAAACCACTCCAGTATCCCTGCCAAGAAAACTCCATGGACATGGAGTCACAAAGAGCCGGTCACGACTGAAATGACACGACACAATGATTGTATGATGTATGTTTGAAAATCAGTCTGCCTTGTTTCTTTCATCCCTAACAACTCTGCATCAGGCTCACAGTGACCTGCTTCTTAATTTCCTCTTTCGGCTGTGGTCTATCAGCTATAATAGTTCACAATGACAATGTATGTAGTAGTGATAAAAACTACAGTTTGTACAACTTAGTTACAGTGCTTTGTGTTTTTATAGTGTTGTTTGCTTCAGATGCTGCTCTGGTAACCATACCTACACCGAAAACTGTCCCCGAGGCCTCTTTGTGCAAGTGGGCAGGTGTACTGTTACAAGAAGATTACATTAACTGATTACCATCAGGTTTTACTAGAGTGAGAGGGGATGCTTCCCTCCCATAGAGAGTCCTCTACCACACGTATGCCATTTTTCTTTGTCAACGGATTGTTATCACTTCCCAAAAACAGAATTCAAACAGCTATAAAATGTGGAGATAGTAGGCCAGAGGAAAACAAAACAAAACAACACTACATGATGTGATAACCAGCTTTGCGGCTGCTTTTTCAGAATGTGGCAACACTGGCTTCAGCATATATAATCCCGATAAGACCCACACAGCTCTTGTGATTATAGCTGGATAGACCATTCTGTTCAGTGGAACTCATAAGAACATAAGAGCCCTGCTGGATCAGGCCAAAGGCCCATCTAGTCCAGCTTCCTGTATCTCACAGTGGCCCCACCAGATGCATCTGGGAGCGCATGAGACTAGATATCTGTCTCCTAATACCACTCCCCTGCATCTGGCCCTTGAAGGACCCTAGTTTTAAGAGTGGAGATTACACATCTCCCTCATGGTTTGTAACCTGTGATGGACTTTTCCTCCAGGAATCTGTCCAATCCCCTTTTGAAGGTATCCAGGCCAGATGCCATCACGACATCCTCCAAACTCACTTCCAAATGAAGGAAAA
Source organism: Phrynocephalus versicolor (assembly GCA_023846285.1). Taxonomy (NCBI): domain Eukaryota; kingdom Metazoa; phylum Chordata; class Lepidosauria; order Squamata; family Agamidae; genus Phrynocephalus; species Phrynocephalus versicolor. The sequence goes on from JAHTLZ010000252.1 coordinate 3,758,981, forward strand.
ACGGGTTAGAACTGACCTTAGGTTAGGGCAGAAGCAGGCCTTATTAAAGGCCAATGGCTAAAAGAAGGGATTCCTTAATGGCTGAAAGAGTCTGAGTGCACAGATGGCATTCTTGTCATTTTACCTTGTTTGAAAATTAAGAGTGCTTTGCTCTGCAATTGAAGTCTGATTTCTGAAAATGAAAGATTGACCCTTCAGCCTGCTCTTCAACATGACTATGGTTTCAGCTCTAATCACTGGCTATCTCTAATTTCTGTTTCTATCATTCAATCCTTTGAGAATGGCATTGTTGTCTTTTACATCATAGTCAAGTAAATAGCATCCACTCATTAAACATGCTGCGAATGATGAGAATGAGGATTCTATGCAGACACTACTTCCACATGATGGGACGGAGAACCGGAGAAATCTATTGTCCAGCTGACAACTGGAGAAGCAGACACCAAGAATTCTGAAAACAACAGGTTGCCGCTAAGAAACTACACCTTTTCATTCTTCCCATGTTAGCCAACGAGGGGGAAAAAACAACACTTGACTAATATGCTGCCTATAGCCAGATCTCTGGTTTAGAAACAAGATAGCTATTAATTAAACACAAACAAACCACATGCTACTGCACATGGAGCCCTGAGGAGAAAGATTCAGCAAATCTCTTGACACAGTTCATTTCCATTTGATACATTCTGTAAATTGTCTGAGTACTGTTAAAGGAGAACAAGAACATGCTGAACACGAGCCAATTAAATGCAAAGGTACATTAGTCATTTTACAGATACGGAGTTCTGAAAGCAGCTAATGCATGAGTCGGCCAATATGTACCTGGAAGAATTCAAAGTGTGCCTGTCTGAGTGTCTAAGAATGCAATATACGGAATAGCAAATAAATAAATAAATAAATAAATAAATAAATAAAATTTTCAGAATTTCTAATCCTGGCTTAAATACCTTCCCCAACCCCAACTCCGATCCAATCTTGTTAAAGAAATATTTTGCTTTTCTTACTTTGTTGTCTACTTTTTTTAACAATGGTTACTGTTGCATTTAGAGTTCTGACCTACAACATTACTGACACCTTTTACTTTTGTTTCCACTTCATTCTTAACAATTTAACAGTTTTGTCTGATATTCACCATGAAAAGTGAAAATATTGACAGGATATCCAAGGAGGCTGGCTGATGTTACTAGGGTGGAAGTTACATTATAACAAATATTTGCTTGTGCTACATCTTGCCACACTGTTTCTTATGAATTTTTCACTTCCAGAGTAAATCCTTTGTAACTTGTCAAATTGTCCTAATCAAGTCCATTTTAGTTCGCTCACCTGAATATTATTTATTTATTTACTTATTTATTTATTTGACATCTAGACCACCTATCTCTGCCAACAAGGCCACTCTGGTCGGTTTAGAAGAATAAAATACAGTACATAAACATTAAAATGACAAAATAATACTGTGTACATAATAAATTAATAAATGAATTAAAATTGGACAAGCAAACATGTAAACATTATTCATCACAACTATGATGAAAACAATTAAAACAATACAATTTTATATGAAACCTGTGTTTCATACTACCTATATTTCTCATACCAATTGTATGTGTATAATACAACATGCAAGTGTTTAAAAGAGCCTCGTGGAGCAGTGCTCAAATGCCTCTCCTGCAGCTAAAACTGTGCTCACGGCCTGGGGTTCAATCCCAGTTAGCTGGCTCATGGGTGACTCAGCCTTCCATTCTTCCGAAGTCGGTAAAATGAGTACCCAGCCTGCTGGGGGTGGGGGGTGGTGGAGGCAATGTGTAACCTGCATAGTTAAATTGTAAACTGCCCCGAGAATGTTTGAGACACTATGGGGTGGTATATAAACAGAACACTTTGGGGGTTTTTTCTCTGTGTGCCTGAAAGCCACTAGCTGCTTCATTAGAAACTATGGTGTATGTACTTATCCTTCCCCAGTAGCTGATTGAGTGCCCTTAAACTTATAAGTTTCATCTCCCAGCACCATCTCTAGTTTATTTTGGATTGTCTCATCACAGGATTTTGGAAGTATGAATATTTAGAAGTTATTTATCATTGCTGCCTTCAGCTCAGTTACCTTGTGTTAGGGTAAGCATCACTATCATCATATCAGTATCACCTTTCACTTCTCCTGCTGCAGAATACTTGTCCTTCAGAATTTCTTCTCCTTCATACGTAATGAACTACCATTTCTCCTCCTTATTCCTATGTTGTTCTCTGGAGGGATAAACTGGAATAAAGGCTCAGGTCATCTTTGAGTCAGTATAGCCTTTCCACTGCATAATTGTTATGACTGGATATGGCAGTTCCCTATTCTATAACTTTGCCCTACATTTTGATCATTTCACTCACAGGGTAGTTGTTCTAATCTATGTTGTGATTGCCTTGTTATGACATCAATACAATAATTTTAAAAAACTTTTGGTGATGGGTCAATTTGCACTGTAGCAAAGAACTGGAAACCTAAGAAATATACGTAGAGGCAGTAAGTATTTCTCCAAAGGATATGAGAGTTAGCACTGACTTGTATGGCGCCACAACTGTCATGTTGTTCATATGGACAGACTAAGTGTTGAGCAATATACAGGTCAGCATGCTTAGACTACAATGAATAGAAACATTACAGGAACATATTTGGTCCCATATTATATGCCCAACAATTGCAACCTAGACAGCTTACATTGTGTCAGCCATTCTTATGAGCTGGGTACATTTTACTTGCAGCACCTAAACTGTGCTTTTTGTTTTTTATTTTGTTTTTAATGTGAAGTTAATACTTGGTTGATCATTCCTTGGCCCTTCCGTTGCTTTCATTTTTCTTTGCTTGTCAGTTACATGATGCACATAAGCTACTTTCACAGCCCGAGGGCGAAAGATTGGATGTAAATACAGTATACTGTATTCATATAATGTACCTATGCAATCTCTTTCTAACAAGAAAGCATCCAAATGTGGCAGACAGATATATATGCATAAAAATCAAATCCACAAACAGATTGTGATAGTGACTTAGAATTAATTTGGTGGCGACAGAAACATAAGAGTCTTAAGATTCCTTAAAAAGTATTGGGTTTACTATGGCATGAAGCTTTCATAGCTGGAACACAGTTTAGAGAGGAATTCATTATAGATCAGCTCCAATAGATTCATGACCCTTCAGATACAGTTTCAAGTCTAGAGAATCCACTCATGATTTCTTTTAAAATAACACAAGGAAAGAGCCTTTTAGAGTGCTGCGCACAAAATTACTCAAGCAACCTGATGCATTTAGAATTCAGTGTGTATGACTGACATGGATTGGCTTTATATGACTATGAGTACAATAGCATATGGGTCAATCTGACCAACTGTACAGCCAGGAAGAGTGAAAGTACTCTGTGTGAATACTTTTCCAGGAATACTCAGCAAACTAATTCTTCTGAAATTGTAATACGAGTTGAAAGAATCAAGACGTATTCCGGAGCCCTCCTGTTCTACATAAATCTTGCTAAACAATGTACATACAGTAATATGTTCATCTCCACCTGAATTATTCTTCAGACAGTTTTGCACTTATCTACTAAAGTAGATTAAATAGATACTGTTTCATAATGAAAGGCATGGCAGATCAACTGTTTGCAACACTAGAGAATACACAATTGTTGTTAATGTTTTTGCATTTGTTTGTTATTTATTATCTGTTGGGCAAAATCCTGTCACCTAACCCCACATCCAGTGGCAGTCCTTTGGCACTCCAGATATTTTGGATCACAGCTCCCAGAATTCCAAGCCGGTATTGCCAATGGCAAAGGCCTGTGGGAGTTGTGGCCCAAACAACTGGAGTGCCGAAGATTTTCCACCACTGACCGTCTTTCTTTTTCCTTGGGGATGCCTCTGGGAGCCCTGGGAATGAGGGTGGGATAAGCCTTTAAAAGTTGGAAATCACAGCCAGATCACCAGCTGTGATCCTGATCTCAGTGGTTTTGATCTGACAGTGACTTTCGACTTTTGCAGGCTCTTCTCTCTTGGTCCCAGTGCTGTTCGTTCTTTTGAAATTGGAGTGATATGAACAAATCACCCTGCTCCTTTCACCCAAAACTGTATATGGATGAATGTATCTGAGCGATATGTAGCATCAGGAACACTGCAAACCCCTATGCCATAGATTGGCAGTGCAATAGTGGTTTGAGATGTGCCTCCACCTAACAGTGGCATGCGGATAGAGGTGGGATTGTCAGGTTCAACCCTGAGACCAAAAAAGGTTCTGCCCGTCTGTTTAAGAATACAGTATACATAATACGTACCTCTTAGATGCCCTACGTACATCCGATCTCACCTGATTTCGGAAGCTAAGCAGGGTCGGCCCTGGTTAGTACTTGGATGGGAGACCACCAGGGAATACCAGGTGCTGCAGGCGCCTGGAGTAGGAACTGGCAAGCCACTCCAGTATTCCAGCCAAGAAAACTCCATGGACATGGAGTCACGAAGAGTCGGTCACGACTGTAACGACACAACACACACATACGTGTGTGTTACATTGAGTTTTGACTACTAAAGAAAGCACAGATTTTGTAGCTTTATAAAACTGCTAGCTGTTTCTGCTGTGCTAGTTGAGCCCTGGAGGTGAAATATAAAGCAAGTAATTAAACATAATACTGCAATGCAAGACATTGCCATAATGTTTTATGTTTTAATCAGGTTTTTATAGATTGTTCCTATCAAGCTGTTTATTGTGCTTATTCAGCTAGACAAGGGAACATCTCCACTGAACCTATTTCTGAGTAAACAGGGTTACATTTTTACTTCTTATATGTATTTATTTAGGGGAAATAATCTCCCTGAAGTTCAGTGAGCCTTAATTTCAGGTAACGGCAGATAGGACTGCAGCTCTAATTTAACATAAAATGTTGATCACTGTTGGGCAGTCATATAAGACGGAAATAGATTCTTGCAGCATCCTGTCTGCCAGGAAACATGAAATGGAACAGAATAACAGCCAAGCAGGTAATGGTGCAATACCACAAAGTACTACTGGCTACAAATAACATGGCTATACATCAAACAAAAGGAATACTAAATATAAAACAGATTTTTGGACAAGCCAAACATTAACTTAATGTCATTTTCTTCACAATCAAAAAATAATAATAATGAGCTGTAAATGTAGTACATTTCTGAAGGCTAAAAGCCATTGACGAGCATCATGGACAAACTAAATTCCATTCAGTAAACCAGATGCATAAGTGAAACATAGAACAGCTGTCTCATTATTTCTGAATGTCTGATTTCATACTGGAATTTAGAGATTAGTTAGCAGATGCATCAATTCACATGCACAGTACTGAGGGAACTCCCTAAAGGCTTCCTAACAGCTTTTCACATATACCTGTATAATATTTTTAAAAGATTTCACATGTACTAAGGAGAGCTACTATTTCTAAACTGATGAGCCACATATTATTTTCCTAAACTCTTCAGGAGTACTTATCAAATAACTTCCCGGCTTCTCTCTTTCCAACAACATTCTGAAATTTCAAAGTTGAGGGGAAGCAAACTTTGAACTCTACCTCTGCTAGGGGATTCAGTGATGGTTGGGGTTTCTGTATACAACAGTGTGTGCTTATTATAATCTATTCCAAGTTGCAATCATTCATTTGAAAGTCAGGGTATAAAGTCTTTTAAATGAGAAAAGAGGTTTATCCATATCAAATTATGTTTGGATTAGACCTACTGAAATCTGAAGCTGAATGACAACTGTCTCAAGTCTCCTTGATTTAAACCAGTGGTTCCCAACCTTGGGTCCCTCAATGTTCATGGACAAAAATTCCTAGAATCCTTCACCACCAGTTGTGCTGGCCAGGATTTCTGTGAGTTGCGGTCCAAGACCATCAGGGGACCCAAGATTGGGAACCACTGATTCTAGGCACAATTGATCCATATGTATGTGTAACACGTCTTCAAGTTGAAAAGAACTTATAGCAACCCCTTCAGTGTAAACGAGATGTTTAAAGAGTGGTTTTACCGGGTCAGCCCCTTTCAGTGTGATTCCATGGATGAGCAAATATTCTAACCCTGGTTTCTTGAGATCTAGTCTTCTACACAACATTGGGTATCCAAACTAATCTGCATTTAGCCTTAAATGAGTCTTTTGCTTACCAAGAGGTAAGGGTGTTTCAGGTTATTCATTTTCCCCAACAAGTTTGAAATATATTATTGGAAGATCACTGTTTTCTGCTTATAAAATGTAATCCCAACTAATCTTTGTAAATCATTGGATCCTTTTAACACAGGTGAAAAAGAACCATGCCCCTGCTTCTCTCTGCACCACACTAGTCATGTTCCTTCCATTCCTCATTACAAGAAATAAGTATTTCCATCAAGATTTGATTGTAAAACAACGTATCAATATTTTGTTCGTTATTTTAGTAGTTCATTGCAAATCATTTATGATAAAACACAAACAATCTGATACACTTACTGATGTATTGTTTTTCATATTAGTAGCTTTGATATTGTGCCTTCAGTGAGTTCAAAGCATGCATATAGGAAATGTTAACAATTTTGTGAGATCATCACTGCTTCTTATATTGTTTTTAAATGTTTAAATGTAATTTTGTATTGAGTTAATTTGCTCTACTTGGTTTACTACTTACCCTGTAGAAATGGGTAGTCTTTACTCCTATGCTGTAATCTTTTGCAAACATCTACAGGACAATCTGCTGAATCAACATAATCTCTAATCTGTATCCTCTACTGTTGCAGCTGCTTCCTCAGTGCAGTTATGTAATCCGCCTGGTGTGCACATATGAATAAACAGGCAACATTTTAGCATTAAAGGATTTTTAAAAGCTGCTGCTCCTATGTATCTTAACAATGCACAGGTCAGACTCAAAAATCTGGATTTAATTTGCTCCAAGCAGAGGCCTTGATAAGAATAATTTGTTTAATAAGAACAGCATATGAAAAATCTTGGAAACTGGCACCACAGTTTGGCCATTTTATCTAAACCATGAATTGCTTAGAAATAGCACATTCTAATCTCTTTTTTAAAAAATGAGACAACACAGAAAATGTCTGAGAACGTAACTCTACATTTAGTAGCACTGGGAGAAAGGAAGCATAAAAATTGATGACTAAATAACAATCATGAGTTTTGTTGCCAGTAACAGACTCAACATTCTTCAGTCCTGCAGTCACTTAATCCAACCCTTTCATGTGTGATGTGGAATGTGTTTGCTCACAAGTAATCCTTGTTACAAATGACTGAAGCTTTTGACTCAGGGTTGTGTAGTGTTCATTCCATAATGTTATGACTGGAAGAACTCCCTGTGTAACTAGGTTATTTTAGAGGGTTTTTTTTAGAACAGACCCAACAGTCACTTTACTTTAAAGAAGCTCAGCTTTTAATGCTGTCCAAAGTATGTAACAACACAGTCCTTCGCATATTTCATGCCTACATGCAATTCCATCATGCCATGACTACAAAATATATTAGCGAAAAAAATGTGATTCTTTTATTTGAATCTTAAGTCTAATAACCAGTCCAGCCAGAACCAACCGAGAAGCTAAATCTTGTCAGTGGCCTTTTCCGACCTCAGCATTTAGATTAAACTGGTATTGTGATGTACAGCTCAACCCAATGCATGTTTAATCAGATGTAAGCCCCGCTAAGTTCAGCAAGACTTACTCCCAAGTGACTGCAAACAGGATGGCAGCCTTAGGCTTGACATCTGGTTAGATATAGAGACTTCAGGAGCAGAAGGGCATTTTGGTTAACATTTTACTTAGCCCCCCCTCCCCAGCAGCTTTGTTAACTTATCTTAGCCTCAGCAGGAAGCAAGGGCAGTTTTGCATTCTATTCAACTAAATTTCCAAATGAAAGCAATACCTCCACAAGCTTCAAAAATGCAGACTTTCCCAGTAGTGGGCAGATTTTCTTATTCCTAGGAAAACACAATATAAATTGTCCTCAATCTAGTCAGTGTTTATGACTCAGAAACAGAGCGCAAGGGACAGTTGGGCATGGCAGCCGTTAACCTGCCTCGTTTCGTGTTTTGTGTGTGCATGAATATGTGCTTTTGGGTGGGTAAAAAATCATATACAGGTCACTGCACTTCTTAGTTTATTTTTGAGAACAAAAAACTTCAATTGGTCATTCTTATGAATATGTTGTTAAGAGCTGCTAGTCAGAGCTGTAGTACTAACCACCCTTGACTCCCTTAGACTGAGGGAGGTTGCATTTTAACTATATTTTATTTCCTGGGTTTTAATTGACCAGTTGTTTTAATTTCAGAACTAATGTAACACTTTTCTCAAGTCATGGAGAATTACAGCTCCTTCCATATGTCTTGGTGCATGTCAAATCTGTACTCCACATCACTTAAATTTAAAATAAATGAAATGAAAGGGATGTGTGCAATTGTGTGCTATAAATGCATAGAACTGCTCTAATTTAAATTGTCAAACCAACATTTGAGTAAGGTATAACTGGTATGACAGTAATAGATTTATTGATATGCAATTATTCTGTCATGACATCCTTTTAATTATTCACTATACAGTTACTGCTGACAAATTGTGATCATAAGACTCTTATTAGCCTATCAAGTTCCATTTTTAAAACAGAAATAAGTCAAATGATTCCATCTTTATCCTTTTACAAAACAGTTTCGTTCTTCCCAAAATCCTTCCTGTGTATGGACTAGCCATGTGAGCCTTATTATAACAGTTTTTGAAACATTTGCCCTGGCTGCAGTCAATTACCAAGCCTTATTCTAAGTACTTGTTTTGAAAGAAAAGGCTGGTCAGTTTTTCAGCAGAAGCCAAGGACTTTGACCGATACATTTGAAAAAGCAGCTTGGTATCAGAATGACCACCAGATGCTGCCTTTAATGTGCTTGGCAATTAAAATTAGCCTCAAGGGCCCTATTCCACTGCGCTGTTTCATGCAGGTTGTAACCAGTGGACCAGGGCTTCCTTTTAGTTGTGGCGCCTCTCTTGGGCAGGTTCCTAGAGATGAATGGACTACATTACTGTATATGCATTCTTGCTTTTCCAGCAAAACAAAATAAAATTACAGTGGACCCTTGTATAACAAACAGTTTGTATAACATAAAATTTGTACAAAATAAAACATTCCAGAGATAGGGGAAATTTGCTTAACAGAATCGCCTATGGGCCAAATCCGTACAACATAAAAATGGCATTACTCTGTTTTCAATGCATTCCTATAGGAAATCTGTATAAAAGAAAATTTGCTTAACATAATTTCATCTGGAATGAATTAGTTCCTTTATACAAGGCACCACTGTAATTACAGTAATACCTCATAAGATGAATGCCCCTTAAGACAAAAAAATTGTAAGATGAATGAAATGTCCAGGAATAGGAAAACCTTGTAATGTAAGACAGATTTTTCTATGGGATGCTTCACAAGATGAAAAACTATGGGAAACTGCCTTAAACCTCGTTTCATAGGACGAATTGACCCACAGAACGTATTAAATTCATCTTAAGAGGTACCACTGTACTTATACGGTAGTAATTTTTCCAAGAAGAAATGTGGGATGAAAATACTCTAAATAAATAAATAAATAAATAAATAGTGTGTGATCATCCCTCGCACTGCATGGGGCCCTTCATGGTAGGTAGGCTGCCTACCACCCAATGCAGTAGGACCCCAGCAGTGGGATAGAGAGAGGCAGGCACTAATTAATTAATTAATTAATTCCTGCACACTACTAGAATACTGCACCTAAGGAAAAAATATAGACCCTCCCTACACCTGAGAGGGGAGGACCAGCTCCTCCTCCTCCTCAAGATTAGAAAAGAGTCTTTCCCTCAGCAATCGCCAGTCTCTTGATGCGCTCTCGCGCTTTGCCCTCCCCCCCCCATCCCTTCATTTTAGGCGCGAACGCGCGCAGCTTCTCCCCCCCGCCCCAGCCTTATTACTCTTCTTACTACCACCGACACGTGACGCGCTTCAGGAGGCCAACGGTCGTTCGGGGAGGGCTCGCGCGCCCTGGCTCGCGCATCCTCCTCCCTCCCTCCCCCCGCCCCCTCCCCCTCTCTCGCGCGCACACTCTTGCGCGCGCGCGCACCTGCCTCCCCTCCACAGCGGGTTTCTGTTGCCAAGGCAACCAGGAGGCGGGAGGGGGGAGTGAGGAGAAGGATGAGCTCGCGCTCCCTCTTGAAGCCAGAGGAGGGAGGGAGGGAGATGGAGGCGCGCGGTGATGCTGCTGGTGTGTGGATGTGTTTGTGTGTCTGTGGTTTGGGAGGGAGGTGTGTGTGTGTGTGTCGTGGTGGTGGTGGTGGTGGTGGTGTGTGTGTGTGTGTGGGGGGTTTAAGAGAAGGTGGAGGAAGAAGGCGCGAGCGCGAACACGGCGTTTTCCCTCCTCCCTGGGAATGCGCGTGCCCTGGAGTGCATGTGTGAGGGAGGAGCATGTGTGCGTGCGTGCGTGTGTGAGTGAGTGAGTGAATGTGTGTCCGTATCCCAAGGGAGTAAAGAAAGTACGAAGTGGGAGGGGTGTGTGTCTGTATGAGTGTGTGCCTATGTGTATATAGACGCACATATACACACAACCCACCAGAAGCCAGTTATTTTCAGGACAAAACCCACCCACCCACCCACACACACACACACACACACACACACACACACACGGGGGGGGGAGTATATATACTCTGTGTGTGTGGTGGGTTTTGTCCTGGAAATAATCTCTCTCTGTGTGTGTGTGTGTGTGTGTGTGTGTGTGTGTGTGTGTGTGTGTGT
>JAHTLZ010000252.1:3770633-3807805 GCA_023846285.1 Phrynocephalus versicolor
ATAATAATAATAATAATAATAATAATAATAATAATAATAATAATAATAATAATAATAATAATAATAATAATAATAATAATAATCAGGGAAGAGGTGGGTTGCGTTTGCAATCCAGGGACCGCAGCCTTGGACCAACGATCCCGGGAAGAACACCACCGCCCGATGCATCTCCAACGCCTCCCCCCCACACACAAAAAACCCCACCGCTCGTCCCTTTGAGCGCGCTCCCCAGACCTCCTGCCCGCGCGCGCGCCCGTGGGTTTCTAGGTATGCATTTACGTGAGGGGGAAGTCCCTGTGGCTGAGGAAGAGAGAGAGAAAGGTTTTGGGGAGAGGGAGGTTTGCGTGCTCCCAAAAAACTGAGCAGCCGCCACCATTGGGGGCCGGGGACAAGGTATCTGTCGTTGCAGAGAAGAAGACTGTGGGGGAGCTTGTGTATATTTTTTTTAGGGGGGGCGGAATCCTCTGCCGAGGAAGAGGAGGAGGGCATCCCGTTTGCCTAAACCCAGAAGCATCTTCCCCCCTGGGAGGTTGCCCTGCGTTGCCAGGAGCAGGAGGTGCCCTCTTTTCGAAGGTATCTCCGGATCCTCCCCCCCACACTTTTTTTAATCTGTTTTTTTTTTTCCCAAAAGAGGGCATTTCGACAATCAAGAGATTTCCCCATTGCCTCTCTTCTGGTCCAGTTGTACTCGTCCGAGGTGGCGTGGCGTGGCGGTAAGCAGCTGAACCTCCCTCCCTTCCTCCTCCCCAGCCCATTCTGAAGTAAAGCTGCAGAGGTAAAAACCGATTAGGGTCGCCAATCTCCTTTTTGTGTGTGTGTGTCTGTAATGGGTTCGTGAAGGCGCAGATCCCTAGCACAGGGGGCAGGTCTTTTTATCTTGCTACCAGAAACGCCAGGGGGTTTTGTAACATTTTTATGTGTTTCCAGGATGGGAGGTAAATTCTGTGCCTTCCCCTATCCCCAACAAGGAAGACTGCCTTCTTCTTAATTTTTCTTCAGTCATACCAAATTGCATATCTTGTCTTGGTAGAGTACAGTAGGGAGGAGATGCTTTATGGACCATTTACCCGTGAAGGAACAGTGATGTGTTGGCAACGTGTGCGAGCTGCATCCCTCGCTGCATGCTAAGATGTGGTGCTGTTGATCTGAATTCCCTGCACTCTTGAAAGAGAAACCTTGATTTAGTGCCCTGTCAAGTTCATAAGGTTGAATTATGAGTAATGCTTTGCTTTGTCACTGTAAAATGGTGAGTTCATCGGGATGGGTCTGGTGCACAGCATATGTCTGGTTTCTTTATGGAAGTCTAGATACGAAGGATACCATGGGTGACAGATTACTTTTTGTAATTCGGTGTCCTTCCCATGTTTAAATTTGGATTCCTTCCCCTTTGGGTTGTCAAGCTGAGTGGTGCCCTTTTATATTGAAGAAGGATTTTGATGGATTGTTTAAAGAAGTGGTCTTTAAGTAGGCTTATTGAGTCAACTGATACACTGTCATCCCAAACCATATACAGTTTGGAAAGTGTTACAGTTCTAGTCTGTTTCCCTGTTTTTGGCAAAACAATGTGGTGGAAGTTGAAACAAGGTTACTGTACTGTACAAGATAGGGTAGGATATTGCTTGGAAGTGTTCACAAAGCAAGGCTTAAAGAGTTGCCAATGACAATTGCTCATTTCAAAGTTGGCTGTGTTAATGAGATGGGGGGAGCAGTCATTCCTGTTTCATTGTGTGAATTGGTTCATTTGGGTTTTTTTCATGACATAACACTACCTTTTTTAAGGGCATGGCTAAGAGGCATTTCTGAATAACTGTTCAGTAAAATGTGGGGCACTTGTTGCTCACAGGAAACCTGGTTGAAGTGAATGGGAGCTCTTAATTTTCATCTTTTTGGGAGGTGTTTTTTTGTTCCTTTGAAATTACACCTTCCTATTTCATTTTGGAAATATCTGAAATGAGTGTACCAACGTTACTTGGGGCTTCATTAGTAGGGACAGGCCACTGGCATCATGATGAAGGATAAACTCATAATGATGTATCCCTTTACTGGGTTTTAGGTCAATAGTCCAAATATACTTCTTTGTCCCTCTGGTGTACACAGGACTGTCTGGCTTTAAATCAGCAAGCAAACAAGAACTAAATATAATCAAGGATGAAGTTGGAAACATAGAGGAAGATTGTCATTGTCCAACTCTTCAGTGACTAAACAAGATTCTTGTTTTGACCTAGTTCTGTTTAGGTGGATATTAATTTGCCTGTATGCTGTTTCTTACTCATGTTGATAGATGAGGGTAACGAATGTGACTGTCTACCTACTTGGTTTTGTTTGTGGAAAGATGTCTTGTGCCCTGCACTAAGCAAGTGTCTCAACTGCAGCAGGATGAGATCTGAGGCTGTTCAAGGAGTTAATTATAGATCAGTCTTGTCAGCAGTTCTGTTTAATTTATTTCATTATGCAGCAACTTGTCTTAAATTTGCTCTTACCTCCCTTAAACAGTATGACTAAGATGTTACTTGGGGGGGGGGGGGAATAATTGCAGATTAACTGGTAAATAAATAGTGCATTGATTGTGAGGTGACGGTTCAGGAATGCGCCTGTGATCTACATTAAAATTGTAAGCCTGACCTCCCAGTTAGCAAATTCTTCTGTATGAGGCAAAAGACTTCCACGAGGCATTCATTTTCTAGCTACTGTGCATTACATTTATTAACACTTAGGGGATAGATCTTAAGCTATAACTATCTGAGTAAAGAGTTACTCTTTGTGATATGAAAATTTAGTAGCATGGAAAGAGTGGTATAAAAAATGGCAACTCTTTTAAATCCAAAGTTGCAAATAAAATGTATTCCCTTTATAACCCAGACTTCATGAGAAGTTCTCCAGTGGGTGAAAAAAGCCTGCATCGCAACATTTTGAGTGCCATACATGATGATGCACTATTGGCTTTAGAAGCAGCCTGATATCCTGTTGGGTTTCTTTGAAGTAAGATCAAAGTTTAGTTTGAAATAGCTATGTGTACTAGAGCAACACAAATTTAATTTGCATGTTATGCTTGCTCATCATCATCATCATCATCATCTTTAGCGTTTGTCCTGTGACAGGGTCTTGCTCTTCATATTTAACGTATTTCTCCTTCTCAATTGTGTATACTGAACTTCAAGACCTTATATGAGTCTAGGGTAATTGAGGCAGATGGTCTGTATCAGTACATAAACATGTCATTGTTAAAATACAGTGGTACCCCTACTTGAGCAGCTTGACTTAAGAGCAATTCGACTTAAGAGAGGAAAATTGTTGGCAATTTAACTGCCACCTTAAAAATTTTAGATATGGTCTGCTTGACTTACAATTTTTTTTTTCATTCTTTTGATTTTTTAGATAGGTACCCAGACTTAAGAGTAGTTTGACTTAAGAGCATGCATTCGGAACACAATAAGTTCGTAAGCTGAGGCACCACTCTAAACGTTTACTGTAGGAGTTGACAAGTTTGGCTCTCCACTGGACTGCAACTCCCATAAGCTCTGGTAATGGGGATCACTGGAGTTTATGTCCAAGAATGTTTGGCCGGACACACTGGTATCTTGTACTGAATGGTTGAGGTTCAGGAGCAGAAAAATTCTGAGCACGGTCAAACTGTCGCGAGGTCCTCTGTAATCAAACTTCTCTCGTGTGTGATTCATTTATAGGGCTTGTGTGCACGAGGAGGGACCATGGCTTAGTTGCTTGAGGACATGCCAGATTCAATTCCTACTGTCACCCACTGAAAGCATGAATTAGCAAGTCAAGGGGAAAAGCCTCTATCTGCCTTTCTCAAAAGTTACAGCTGGTCAATGGAGACAATGCGGCTTTGATGGTCTATTAGTTTAAGGTACTATAAGGTAGCTTTGAATGTTCCTACTTATTTTAGGATACAGAGTGATTGCATAATGTGCTCAGGGGCTGTTCTCCCAAGGAAGCCTCATCTTGGTTTTCAGGAACTCGGGTAAGAGAGGAATGGTCCAGAGAACGCGGTAATGATGTTAGTGTTGCTCTGAAGTGAACCAGAGCAGGAATGTGCACATGCTAAGTGGCCAGTCTTGTAACATGTGAAAACTTTGTTTTTAAAATCTCAATTTGTTAATTGGCTTAACCTTAAATAGAGGGGTAAAATGTTATTTTGTTAAAAGGAAGGTGGAACAAAATGTGTTGTGTCCCTCTAGCAAGATATTTTCAAACAGGAATTTAAGGAACATCTTCCCAATTCCTAGCCAGTCCTGCTGTGTCTTGTGGAAACTGTGTGCTCAGATAGGTTGGGAAGGAGAAGGACCCCAGCCTGATGGCTAAGTCACTATTTCCTCTGGCCAGTGAGAAACCTTTCTGCACAATAAACATTTCTGCAGAAAGCGGGCAAAGCTCTTATCTGCAGTTCCAGCCCTACTCACCTCCAGGGCTTGCACCTTGGCACACCAGTGGCCACGAATAGATGTTAAGTAGCCACAGAAAGCCAGGCTGAAGGAAGTTCTAGGTTGGTTGCTAAGTGATTGTAGAACAAGCCTAAATACAGAACTCAGGCAATATCATTCTGTCACTGTTTGTTTATTCATTATACCCACCCACCCACTCACCCACCACCAGAGCCATATATAACAGATATGTGTGTGCGCACACACACACATGGCCTTTCTGATACTGCATTCAAGTCAGTTCATGCAAAAGAGACAAGGTCCAGCAAAAGGAAGAGGTAGACTCAGGTGTAATGCGAAGGGAAGGGGAAGAGTCAAATGACTCTTCTTCTCAGCTCAACTGATGAAGACAATACTGGAGGATACTGTATTTAAATGCACCTGAAAAACTCACTGGTTCCTGCATAGGATGAGAAGGGAACAGTTGTACATCACAAATTTGTAGATCGTATTGTTACTTATATTTTGACAACCAGCTTATCTGGAAGTTGCAGTCCACTAAGGTCTGGAGGCCACCTGCCCCTGTCCTCGGTTCATAAGATCCCTACATTGTCTTTCCATCTAAGCCATGATTGACCCAGGCCTACATGGCATGGTGGCTTCATCCTGTGCTTTCAAATAATGCTCGTTTCTCACCCGATGTAAAATGAGAGCCACTCCTCCCCCCATCCCCAGTCATCTGTTTGGTCCAGAGAACATAGGAGGGAGCAATGTCAGTACGAACAACAACCATAACTCATTGCATTGTTGTTATACAAAAGTTTTAGTTGCAACATTGTTTCACTAGTGCTGTTTCTTATAGTATAACTGGATACATCTTCAGCACTTGTGAAACATTTAGTTACGTGGAGTCTTTAAGTGAAAAGATTGTCGTTCAGTCGTGTTCAACTCTTCATGACCCCATGGACCAGAGCTCGCCAGGCCCTCCTGTCTTTCGCTGCCTTCCGGAGTTTGGTCAAATCCACACTGGTTGCATCGATGACCCCGTCCAACCATCTCATTCTCTGCTGTCCTCTTTTCCTTTTGCCTTCAATCTTTCCCAACATCAGGGACTTTTCCAAGGACTCCTCTCTCCTCATGAGGTGGCCAAAGTACTGGAGCCTCAGCTTCAAACCTGCCCTTCCAGTGAACTTTCGGGGTTGATTTCTTTCAGGATGGATAGGTTTGATCTCCTTGCAGTCCTTCCTTGGTTCAGAAGTTGAGTGGGTGAAAAAGAGGTTTGCATGGTTCATATGTCAGCAAAGATATTATTTCTGATGACTTAACACCTTTTGGAAGCAAGTAGATACTCTTTAGCACCCATCTCACTCCATCTGTCATGTAAAGATGTGGTCAAAATCTGCACTGTTTCCCTTTTCCTTTAAAGTAAATATGTTTCTAAATTATGGTATTGTGCTCTGCCTCATTACTCTAAGCTGCAAACCATGGCATCTTCCTATTAGCTCTGTGGAAAACTCATCCAGCTGCAGGAAAACTTTTTTTATTCTTGTTAATAGGATAAGGCTAATAAAGCTATGAAAGTGTGCTTTCAAATGTCTCCTGCCTGATGCGTAACCAAAAATGCCAATGGAATTCTGTTTCCAGAAAATATTGTTGTGAAAGATGACGCAAAAGCAACACCCTCTCTGTTCTCTGTTTTTCTCTTTCTTGGTTACTTTTCCCTCCTTGATTTTTTTTTTCTCCTCAGGAGTTTTTCAGAACTCCTTTCACCTGCTCTGTAGAGACAATTGATTAAAAGCAACCATAAACTATGATATGCTAACTAGTAGTGTAATTGAGCATGCCCTTGCTTTCTTAACAGTGCTGTGCTATGTCTTGTGCTTGGATGCAGAGTCCAAGTGAGAGAGGAGGAAGTGCCCAGCTTGGCTCCTCTCTTCTGAAAGCAGCAACCTTTCTGACATATTATACCTTGTGTCTGTGGGAAGGAATACAAAACTGGGAGCTACAAGCGACAGGGATGAGGGGCCAAGGTCAGCCAACGTTTGCTGAAATTTTTCGTTTTGTATCTTGCTTCCATCATGATTTGTGAAGGACCGAAAATTATATGTGGTGGCAAATCAGTGTTAAGACATCTGATTAACTTTTAATTAGAAGACAAAATATGATTATTATCAAGCTAGTCTAAAAAAGCATTTTCGCAAAGCGAGAATCTGCCCTTACATCTATCATTTGCTGATGTTATGCTACTGTGATCAGATTAAATTGTGATCTTTGCATTGCAGAGCCTGTTTTTATCTCTTTCAGTCGAGCTATATATAACTATGTAAAGTGACATTCCCCAAAGAGTGCATTTGGTCTTGATTATTGTAGCATTTCTACTAGTGAACTATAATAAAAAAAATTCAGCTTGCTTGATGCGAAAGCCTGCGTCTTAAAAACGTTTTTGAGATCTGTAATCTAATCTAGCAAACATCCTGTTGTTGTTGTTGTTGTTGGCATCCATCATCATCATCATCATATACTGCTGCTGCTTAAGACATGGACATATTTCCCAGCTAATTGTTGTAGATGCAAGCCAGGTCTATAAAAAGTTTTTAAGGGTGATCCTCAAATACTGTATTGTATGTAGTCAGCATCTTTGCACAGAGATGGAAATATATTTCAGGTTCTCAGAACAGAACATTAAGGCTTCAGCAAGGCAATTACAGTAATAGCTGTTTTCTGTTGTGTTCAAATTGTTGGTGTTATTAGTTGTGTTTCTTGTTTTGATTGTTATTGTCTATAACTTGATTAGTAGGTTGAAATTTGGATTTTATTTTATTTTGCTAAAATCACTTGTTTGTCCTTAGTATTGTTATTTGTTGTGATTGTATTGTTTGTTATTGTAAGCCACCCTGGGTGGCCTAGTAGCCAGATGGGCAGTAAATAAATGAACAAATAAATAAATTATTCAGCTGTGATCCCAGCTAGTTTGAGATTAAGTGCTGTGACCAAACAGTACCCTCAGGTCTGTGGTTCCATTGCATCATCATTTATTTTCTGCAGCATTTGAAAAAGGTTTGGGAAATTCCAGGATAGATACTTGATATTCCCTGTTTCTCTTTCAAAGAGTTTGTGTTGTGATTTCTGTCCCCCCACCCCCATTATTGCAAATTAAAACATTGCAATAGAGATTCATAGGAACAGCGTAATTCTAACCCAGTGCTGCAAAACTAGAAATCTGCATGGTTTTGAAGTCTAGGTAATTTTTCTTACCTGTAATTTTTCTATGTTTTTAAAAAGTAATTTAGATACTAGGAAAACAAATGGAACCTTTGCTAGTTACAATATTTTATTAAGAGACATTTGATAGAAATGAACAGTGAATGGACTGTGTATGTTTGTGTGAAAGGTTAGACTTCTCAAAAGGGCAAGTTGCGCTTAGAGACATTATTTGCATTCTTTTTGTACTGTCATTATAAAATGCAAGAAAGGGTCACCAAGGGTCTCAGAAATGGCACAGCTCACGTAAGAATTTCTGACATGTTCTTCAGTTTGTGAGATAAACACTTTTTCTAGTAATCAAGACATTCTGGATTATATATTCAACCATCATTGAGTGGAAGGTGAGATATTATATTTCCAGAAGTAGTTGTATTCAGATATGGTACTAAGCCCTAACTAGCATTAAATACACGGAGAAGAGAGATAAAGTCATCCTTCTTATATATTGCCTTGTTTTCTTGTTACACACATGCATACCTCCAAGACTAAAATTTTGGATTTATCACATTCAGCTGCAGCTAGTGTAGAAATGCTTCAACTATTTGAGGGTATTCTTTTTTTCCTTATCTTTTAGAGCAGTGTTGGCAAACCTATGGCACGGGTGCCAAAGATGGCACTCGGAGCCCTTTCTATGGGCACCCGACATCGCCCCTTCACAGCTACCTTTATTCAGGTTAAATGGGTGTATTGGCACTGTGTGAAAAATTAGTGGGTTTTGAATCGCACTTTGGGCATTAGGTCTCTAAAAGGTTCACCATCACTCTTTTAGAGTGTGTGCGTGTATGCACACACACACATGTATGTGGTATGTTAGTATTCATGAGAGCGAGAGTGTGTGCGAGGGAGTGCTTGACTAAGTACTATACCTAAAATCCAGTTGGCACAACTCTACCAACTAAATGGCTATGTTTTTCACCACCAGTAAAATTTATCTTTTTAAAAAATTCATTAAAAACTTAGATCCCTCTTTCAGGTACCCATAGGTATTAACACAACCACAGTACTCTAACTATTAATATTTTTGGGACTTACTCATTCCCAGTCACTCTTTTAATGTTTCCTTTAGGTGGCAATATAAACAACACTGACTTTCTGTAGTTGTTCCTTGTGAAGTGGATTACAGTCCACAAAACTATATGCAAAATTAAACTGGCTAGAGTTTTAAGGTACCAGAGAGGATTTTTTTTTGTTTTTTGCTTTTACTAATGGAATGGACTGACACAGTGTTGGGTTTTTTTTTTTGTCATGTGCCTATTCACTAGAGAAGCTTTGCTAATTTCTCCGTTTTAACCTGGTTTCATCTGTATATCAAAAACAGAAACAAAAAGATGAAACAGATAATTCTGTGTGGTGTTTCATAGATTATAATTTATTTCTATATAAATTTACACTGAAAAAATATGTTAGAGGAGCCATATAATACTTTTGTTTTTTTATATGTAAGTTTTCATAGTGATTCATATTAAGGAATGCTACATGTAGTTACTTCACTTTCCCTCCCATCTCTCTCTCTCTTTTTTCTCCATAGTACTGACTGCAGCACAAATCAGCATGCTTTTGGGTTGAGAGATTATCGAGTGAAAATAAAATACAACCAGCAGGCATTAACGAAAAGCCAAAAACAAACAGGGAAAAATTCTCAGCATGCCAGATGAATATATGTGGTATCTTATTATGTGAAGCCAAAAAATCTCTTTTGCTTTGGAAGCTTTCCTTGGGGGCTAAAAATAAACTAAAACAGATTTTAATATATATCACAGCATAAATATCAAGACAGAACACATATTAACCATAATATGATGAGAGCTAAGATCCTGTTGGTGTTCACGTAAGGTTTTTGGATATTGCTGCATCTAATTTTGGCTAACTCATAGGGTGCCAATTCTGATTTTGCTGTCAGGCATGCTACCAGGCACACAGCGGAGATGTGCCCCCTGTGCTTTATGAGGTAGCTGAATTAAATGTGGAAGTTACATATCTCTTATGTAAGCACCAGTAGCGTTCTGACCAACATAAAATAATCCACAGTTTAAAGGTCCAATATAATCTTTCTAACAAATGATGCAAATGTAAAAGTGCATTATTTTTAATTGTATTGCTTAACACCTTTTTCAACATATGGAGTATAAAAAGTGCAGCCTCCAACCACCTTCCATTCCTTGGTTATCTGTTAAAGAGATTTCATGGGGCGAATTATTGACTTTTTGTATTCTAAGCTGGTTGATAGGTCTGGGTTTTAAGCCATAGGGCCATTTACACTAGGCACTGTGAAAATCTCATGAGCTACCATCTTCAGACTACACAGAACGCCGTGGAAATGCAGTGCAGCATGCATTACATGGTAGCCTCTATCATATACTCTAGATCCAACTATAAGTTGTAACAAGAATATGTATTTCTCCCTATGCCAAGTAAAAGTTCAGTAAAGAGCAAAACCACTTGTGGTCTTTTTGCAGCTTTCCTTTGGTCCTAAGCAAGACAGAAAAGATGTTGATGTTAAATGCTGAGATTCTTTTGTGTGTGTTGCCAGATGCTGTGGGACAACTGATATGTGCGATCATACACATGCAGAGTTCTGCCTAACCCCTCCTGACAGTGCCTGCCTGTCACAGCTTACATAGTAGAGTTAAAACAATGCAGCTCCCTAGTGGTAATACAACATTTGGCTATTTGCTTTTCCTGGAGGGTATGAACAGCATTTGCCAGGGGTAAATGGTGCCTCTAAGTCCTTTAATTATACACCACAGCCTGCTCACAAAGAGTCAGGAAGTCTTACTCACAATTAGTGACATGTCGCACATATTCCAAAGGGTTCATAACTGCCTGGTTGTGGTTTGACTGATTGGTCTTTAGCAAGCAAGTGGCAGCAGTGTTTTCTTTCAAGGCACTGCTGGAAATGGTTCCATGTGGTACATTTGGACTTTAAATGTCTTGTTTTATGAGGGCACTAAGAACTGGATGGGTTGTGACCCCCTCAAGCACATTGTCAACAGCCACAGGCTGTGTGCATGCCATGCCATGCCATGCTTGTTGATTTGCCCTCTATGCAAAGTATCAGAACTTTTTAATGTGTATGGATTTGTGGGGGGGGTGGCGGGGGAGAGGTGGTTAACTTAAAAACACAAATTTAAGGATTTTTATGAATGTTTGATGAGATGGCTTGATTGATGGGCGTCAAGTGTCCGACCACCTGCTTATCTTCTGGCTCTATATAAACCATCAATGAAATGGTGACGACCATCTATGACTCAGGAAACTGTGGTTTGTTTTAACTCTGATTTTTGAGAAAAGACCAAGACCTGAAATGAATGTTTGTTTCTATTTTATTTGCAGTACTTAAAGGCTATGGTGCCCCACAGAGAACTTCAGTATTTAGAAAAAGAACTGGAAGAGAAAGTGACCGTGGCTGTGAAAGAAAGAAAAAAGAACAGAGGGGTGTAAAAGCAGGATGTTGGTCTGCCCAAACCTCATACAGGTTTGTGACATGTTCTTTATTTTCACCCTAACCCTGGCATTCAGTGAATGACTTGTGACCATGTTGTTGAATTTTCAGAGTCACTTTGAAATGTACTGATGAAGTTTATGTAAATTCATTGATCACTATATATCTTCTGGGACGTGGTGGCTCAGTGGGCTAAGGCTACCAAAAACTGTTGGCTGCAAAGTTGGCAGCTCGGCGGTTCGAATCCCGGGTGCCACGCAGCGGAGCAAACTCCCGCTGATAACCCTTGCTCCTGCCAACCTAGCAGTTTGAAAGCATGTAAATGCAAGTAGATAAAAAGGTACTTCCGTAAAAAGCAGGAAGGTAAAACAGTGTTTCCCTGCAGCCATGCTGGCCACGTGGCCATGGACTTGCACAACACTGGCTCTTTGGCTTAAATAAGGAGATGAACACTGCCCCTTTACCTTTATCTTCTGTTCAGGGCTGTTCTTTCCCTTTCCCTGTCCAAATGTACATTCAATTTATTATCTGATACAGTACCAGTGTTACTCGCTAGTGGTAGGAATACTGGGATCAGAATGCATTGCTGCTAGAGAACGTCAATCAAGATTGTTTGCTTGTGGATAGCTTTTTCCTTCAAGCATACCGTCCACCATAGAGACCATTCCTAGTGACAGTGGTCACGATTCCAATCTTTAGCATAATGAGACTTGTGGAATATAACATTGTTGATACAGTTTCTTCAGAGAGGAGATCAAAATGTACTAATAATAGACTAAAAACGGGGGCAGTTAATCAGATTTTTCTGGAATTCAGCTTAAAACTGAATGCAAATCATGTAGGTTAGCAAACAAGGAGAATTAAGGCCTGGGAAGTCCTAAGAACACAGAACTTTCCTTGACAGACCAGACCAAGAACCTGTCTAGTTCCAACGTTACTGTTTTGAACTAGATCAGGGGTGTCCAAACTTTTTGCAAGGAGGGCCAGATTTGGTGAGGTGAAAATGTGTGGGGGCCCACAATTCAGCCCAATTGGCTCCCAGGCCGGACTTTGGACACGCCTCTAGGACATGAAAGGAGGCAGGGAGGACGCTGCAGCAACGGACCGGGGGTAGGTAGGCCGGGCAGGTGGTTAGGGGCATGGACAGAGGCAGGGAGGGCAGGCAAACCATAAAACTGCAAGCCGACATCTCTGTCTGTTATGGGGAGGGGCCAGTTGGTGGGGATGCATGACAGGCTGAGCTAGTGGGGAGAAGAGGCTGCGGGCCACTCAAAATTTGAAAACGAGCCACATTTGGCCCCCGGGCCTGACTTTGGGCATGCCTGAACTAGATGAATTTGTAAGTAGGATTGACGGGAGAGGCTGTTTGTCCCAATTTTGATTATTAGAGGTATGTTGCCAATGAACATGGATGTGGTTTATTTACTCCTGTGGGTTATTTCCATGGACAGCTCTTTCCAATAATACACCTCATTCTCTCTCCCTCTCCCCCAACCCAGTTCGGCTGCGTGAGGATTGGTAGTGGTCTATAAAATAAATTATCTATTGTAAATTGACTCTCCTGAAGCAGTAGGTGCACAGCTTAGAGATCATCTCAGATTACAGTACTATCTCTCTGGCAAGTAAGAACCAATAAATTATTTCTTTCAGAATGGTGTGCAATTCACATTTTCTGCTTAACCAAGGGCTGGCTTCCAGTTAAAAGGGGGGAGTATAAGGGCCCTTCACATGCTGGGGAATGTACATCTCTCATCAACCCTAGCCAGCAGGGGTGGTGGGGAGGGAGGCAGCATGACAACAAAGACTGGAGAACTACACATCCCCAGTTGTTTTCTTACATTATCCTCTAGGTGGCAATGGACCTTCTATTTGATGGATATTGTGACATACATCAGAGAGATAAAAAGTGGAATGCAAAGCTAATGAAGATAATGAATGAGAAAATGTTGTAGTGGTGTTTTTTTTTATTTACAGGTATTTTGAACTGTCAGTTCATCCCAGATGTGGTGGTCAAAATCTGACTTTGCCACCCTCAGGAAACACTGCAAAATGTTGGTCCTAAAAGATTCAGACTAATTGCCTTAAATATATTTTTTTTCTGCAGCCCAAAGTGCTGGTTTATTTTAAAGGTGTTGCTTCTCTGAAACAGTAATCTATTATTCTTCAGTTTCACTATTTCATTCATGTCTGCAGGTGCTTTCTCTGGCCCAGAGTTCCAGCTTTATTCATAATTTCAGAAAGCCACATTATCTTTAAAATGCCACAAGAATTTTCATTATTTTAGCCTTTTTGGTCATAGCTTTTCATGTTGGAACACCTTGCCCATCTGGGGTTGCTTTGCCTCTTTCATTTGGGCCTAAACCCTTCTTATTTCGGGAAATATTTAACAACTGTTTTAAATAGAAGCCCTTCAGTTTTTAATACCATATTCACTCTCCGATTGTTATCGTGGACTTTTACAGGTTTGATTTAGTACTGTTTCTTTTGGGCAAGCCACTCAAAGAAGAGGGTTCTGGAGTGGTAGGCATGTGTATCTGATAAATTATACAGATATGGGGGGAATAAATGAAAATGTTTCATTTGCTTTATCTTGAATCTGTTACAAGTAGTTTTCTTTAGATCAGAGAGCAAAATTCCATCTCCACAGATGGAAGTATGAACAAAATAGGAATGCAAATATGCATGAGAGAACAGAGCCTTCTAAAGGAAAAGGCATTGACATTAAAAGGAGAGGATTATAGCTATTCGTTCAGTGAGCACTGAAAGGGTCAAGTGGTAATTCTAAGGTTGCAGCCTGTAAGAACACCAGCAAAAGTTTTAATCTGGGATAAAAGAGATAGCTAGGATATAAAGAGCATTCCTATAAATATGCACTGCTGGATAGCTTAGTGGTTTTTAGGCATCTGACTGCTGAGCCAGAGGTTGGAAGTTCGATTCCACACTGTACCTCCTGTGAAGAGGGCAGCCTGTGTGGCCTTCAACCAGCTGCACCGTGTCACAGCACCTTTCCCAAGGGAATAGGACAGCAGGAATGAGTATTCTCTACCTGGAAAACCCTGAAAAGGGTTGACATAAGTACAAAATAATACAGGGCATGAGTAAAGTGGATAGAGGGACGCTCTTCTCCCTCTCACAAAATACCAGAACTAGGGGACATACACTCAAATTGAGGGCTGGGAGAGTAAGAACAGACAAAAGAAAAAAAATACCCAGCATGTGACAGGGAGTGACAACATGTGGAACTCCCTGTCACAGGGTGTGGTGATGGCATCTGGCCTGGATGCCTTCAGAAGGGGATTAGATAGATTCCTGGAGGAAAAGTCCACCACAGGTTACAAACTATGATGGAGATGTGTCATCTGCAGGCTTAATACCAGAGTACTTCAAGGACCAGAGGCAGGGGTGGGGTGCCAGGAGACAGATATCTAGTCTCACGCGCTCCCAGAGGCATTTGGTGGGGCCACTGTGAGATACAGGAAACTGGACTAGATGGGCCCTTGGCCTGATCCAGCATGGGTCTTCTTATGTTCTTATGTTATTAAGTAGAACCCTATAAACTTTTGGTGAACTCAGGGGCTGATACAACATTACAGCTCAGGGGACAGAGAAGAGCTAAAGCACAGTGAATTGACAGTACCAACATCAGAATCCTTGCCACACCATCTTTTCTCATAAAAATACAAGTTTTCCAGCTGTTTCATGCATTGCTGGAGCTACTGCAAACCATTGTGTTTTACTACAGGGCATCAGCTGCAACAGTGACTCTATGATTTCATGTTATTTTACAGAGGCATTGATTGTGGAAGCTGGAGGTGGCTTCTCATTCTTATCTGTAAGGACTGTATATCCCCTACAAACAATGCCTCAGGCTGTCAGCTGCAGCAGTACAGTATTTAGCTATTTTCACCAAGGGTGAGAATTTCTCCTCATTCAGATTCTTCTTCAAAGCAGAACTATATAGAAAACAGTGTGCTATTTTCTCCTGCACAAACTAAAATTATTTATTTCTTTATAATTAAAAAAAACTCATTGAAAATGTTCAAAGATGTCTTGCAACAGTGAAGGACAATATTTATAGTAGAACAACAATGTTGTTAACAACATTAAATACAATATTTAAAGCTAAGAACAGTGAGTATGAAGAGGCATGTTACATCACTGAAAGGACAATATTAAGACTAATAACAATAAGTAAACAAACATAGGGGAAATTGCTACTCTGAGGAATTAGAAACACACACACACATTGAAAACACAAGTACTGTAGTGGATAAAGGGTTCTTAATCTGACTGTGTTTTCTGACGGAATAGCAGTCTTGTCCTTATAACAAAATATTATTTATTTTGTTTTATTTTTATTTTGAATATTTTTACCCCACCTTTCTCCTTGGAAAAGGACCCAAGATGGCTTACAATAAAGAGGGGCAATATTAGTGAGAACATTTAAGACACGTTCAAATTAAGAACAGGGAATTTGAAGAGGCATCTTCTGGTTTCTTTCCTTTTAAAATTATTATTTCCTATTGCGTCATTGTGCCTCTGTATGTGTTATCAAATAAATGATGAGCCAATTAACTCCTGTTAGGCTTTGCTAATTGGGGCATGATACGGTTTTCACAACATAAGTTGTTAAAACTGCATCCTGTCCCAATTAGCAAGGCTTATTTCATGGGCTCAAGCAACATGGGAAGGAATAGGAGCTTAATTTTAATATTTTAGTTCAGCTCCTAGAGAAATAGAAAAGCACAGGACTCCGACATATGGTACATATGAAGCATATTGTAAGAGTAATTTAAAAAAACAATATGCCACCTAAATTCTTCATCCCTTTTCAGTTGCTTAACAGAATACAATTTTAAAAATACTGTTGTAAAGCCTTTTAACATACATGGTTGCAGTGACCTCATTCCTTGAGTGCCAGCTCTTTTCTTGCCACAGTTACACAAGAGAAGTTTCAGGAGGGGAATTTCAAAACCAGTCCAATGTGGAATAAGCAGACGTAATACCTAAATAACACTTCGTGACCAGGAGTTAGGGTTGGGAGCCAGAACTGGGGAGGATATAAATAAATACATTGCTAACAGAACTAGAGAATGTAATCTTGAATCCCAAGCTTCATGTGAGCACACATGGCACTTTTTATTCTATTTTTTAGTGTTTTATTTATGCCTAGTTTAACTATATGCTTTTCCTTTGAAGCTGCTTGTCAAGTCTGTGAAATTTTCCAAACACAAGCACTTCAACAGAAAAAGGGAATGATCCGTGGTGGTGTGCTGACTTTGGATAGAGACGTTTGTGAAGGACGTTCCTTATCAGTGTTCATGTTATCTTATCCTGTCAGACTTGTAAGAAGAAATCACCAGGCACCAGACAGATGGAATGAAATAAATATGAAAAATATAAATAGAGCTTGAAACATTGTTTTATGTTTTAGTGACATATGAAAGTTTATGGAGAAGAGCTTGCATGCAAAAGTACCCACATACAACAGTCAATGACTATTTGGTATGAAACGTATACAGTATTCTGTTACATACTGTATTGTACACCTCATTCTGCTGCTGTATGTCTGAAGAAGTGGACGTGTCCACGAAACTTTACATTAAAATATGAAAGTTAGTCTTTAAGCGGCCACATGTTTTTTGTCTTTTGTTTTGTTTTGTTGCTTTCATTTTTGCCTGGAATGAAAGTTTATGTGAGCAAACCATATGTAAAGCTAAAGGAAGTCAGGGGTAGCATAAACTCCTTGTGACTAAAATCCTTTCGAAGTAAAAAAAGGAGCAGAAGACGACTCTGGTTTGGATGGCATAATGTTTGGGTGACAGGATAGGGGCACCTTATCCTATTAAGACTTGGAAGTGTGATTCTTTTTGATGTTAGGTAATTTTATTGATTTCTGTTTTATTGATTGACAGATTTGGGCATTTACTGTACTGACACACTATGGGCGCTTTTACATGACCCCTAAGATCCGCTGACAACTTAAATTCAGACCAGAGATCTTGGGGGTTTGCTCCTCTTGCTGTGTTCCCACCCCTCCGCATGCCATTGCTCCTGTCTGCATGAGGGGAGGGAGAAAAAAAGGGAGAAAAGAATGCAGGCTCACCTCAGCTCTGCCCTGGGAGCAGCCCCGGAAGCATTCCAGTCTCTTAAAGGGGCAGGGGGCAAAAAAACCAAACAGAAGGCAAGGACAGCCCGGCACTCACTGCTTTACAATCCACATCAGAATTTTTTTACCTCTGGAGACCAGGTACTTTCAAAATGTGCTGGGGTGCACTTAGATGGGCGTGGTTGTACTTAATTTTTTTTAAGTGCACAGCTGGTGGGAAGACAATTTAAAGCTCCGCATCTGGGAGCCCTATGCCTCGGATTTTAGGGATCATGTAAAAGCACCCATACTATGTGTACTTAACAATGCTATATCACACCCTTCTTTTTCATTTTATTTTCAACTGTTCTGGAGTGGAGTCCTAATAGCTGAGCATCTTAAAAGAAAGGAAGAAATCTAAGAAACTAAGTAGATTGCACATAAGTCATATCAGTGACCATAGGCAGAAGCTGCTGTACCAAGTCCAGTAATCAACAAAAGCACTCAGACAGGTAAAATAAAACTGATATGAAACAAATGAGACTTAAACTGGATTTTTATGTCTTAGTGACATATGGAACTCTACATGGGAATGCCCTAAAGGAAGTTGGAAGGAACATGAAGTCTCTGTGACTCACGACCACCAAGAGAGGTCTCTGAGAGCAGAAGATGAGCAGAACGTTACTCCATCTGGTCTACGTTAGTGCTGGCAGTTTGCTCACAGCTGATCATAACTGTCCCACAGAGCATGTGTTAATGCTCCATATTTTGCAGCAAATAGTTCAAAAACCAAGTCCCTCCATATACCAGGGACAAAATTCCAGGTCTACTGATTCAGCTACTGCTCTACAAGGGATGATAATTTATAAGGGTTCAAGGTGACCTCTAATTCAGTGGAGTTACACCTTAGTAAGTCACTGAGATCTTCCAAAGGACAAGGCAAGAGACGGAATGCCACATTTTTTTGATTAAGTCTCGGTTTTTGGTTTAGCTTGGCAGATACTATACCATATGGAGTACCAGGATGAAGTAGCTGTAGCTGTTTGCAAACACATAGCCTTAAACATCAAGAATATTCATCATTGGAATCTAAAGGGCAGAGTGTGATGCATTTGAGAGAAGATGGCTATACGGCATATTAATAGGATGATCTTGTGCTATTATGCTGTTGGCATTTAAGATATACAGTGGTATCTCTACTTAAGAGTGGCTCTACTTAAGAGCAGTTTGACTTAAGAGTGGAAACCCGTTGGCGTTTTAACTGCAGCCGTACAAATTTTAGATGTAGTCTGCTCTACTTACAATTTTTGTAATTTATTTTTATTTTTTAGATACGGTACTTCTACTTAAGAGTTGTTCGACTTAACAGTATGCATTCAGAACGGATTAAATTCGTAAACAGAGGTACCACTGTACATGGTTAATGACAGATGAAGAAAACGTACTATTTCTTGGTATCAGCAGATTTCATTTACAGCTGAGTGGCTTTTAATGCAAAGGTTTTGCTTCAGATTTTTGGCTGTGACTTCTTTGTGGTTGAGGGGGGCAGAACATACTGTATATACTGTATATACAGTATCTGTATATTGCTATAAAATGTATTGGCCTTAGTCCAGGTGCTCATCCTAGCTACCTCAGTCATATTGAATCAGCTGTTCATTGGTCAGTCAACATTTAAGAAAATCCCATGGATTCAAAGGGTTTACCTCAGTGGTGTCCAAACTTTGGCCCTCCAGATGTTTTGGACCACAACTCCCACAGTACTTTGTCATTGGCAATACAGGCTTGCTAAAAACAGTTCAGGAAAAGTTGGTTTAGTTTAATAACTGGCCTGGAGCTAAATAAGTCAAGGAACAAATTATATATCCTTTTGAGCAGGGACACCCTTACATTTGTTCTCACCAGCTGCACCTCAGCTGTTCATGGAATGTATAGAAAGGGGCCTTATACAAGGAATCAGTTCGCTTTTGTAGAGGCATGTAGTCCATAAAACAGGGGTCTGGATCTGTTGGCCCTGAGGCCTTTTGCTTCTCAAGATGGCCATGCCACCTTCTTCACGGGATAATTTTTTTGATGGCTTCCCAGATTTTGTATGGCATTTCTCCATTCTAAAAAGCTGATGTGCCTTTTGAGACATAATTACTGGCAGTCATAGCTTTTAAGCGAAAAGATGCTGGTATTTTTGCTCCACCCGCCGTGAAAATGTGACTCGCTGAGAATGTCTCTGGAACCAAATTTTGGCCCTTGGGTTGAAAATTGCTGTCGGTTTCCCCTAAATTATCTTGGCCCTGAAATGGCTTGGACTTTGAAACCTTATCAATCACTTTGGATCACACACAGAAACAAAACGTCATGGCTTGGAGCTAGGAGTGATAAAAGAATGCTTCTTGAAACAGTCTCTGGAGCAGCAACCTTTTCAGAAGTATTTTATACTTCCCGAATTTAAAAATAAGATTTTCTGCAACAGCTGAATAGTATATTTTTAAATAATGCAAGAGAAAAGCAGTATTCCTGGGGTCTGTTGCAGGTCTGAAATCTCCTTTCTAGTTAAAGTCCAAGCATTATGGCTTATCAGTACTCATGTTGGTTGTTTAGATGAGGTGGTGAGTGGAAAGATACAGGCTAGTGTGAATGAAATGTTTTTCCTGTTTCAAAACACCTCACCCCCAGGAATAACTAGCAGTGCAGGCTTTTACTGAGCCCTTTGCTGCATCTTGTACGCTTGTGCTGAGCTCTTAAACCAAACTGGTATGTGTATAAATGCATACACACAAGCCTGCTTTCTGTTACCATCCTGTGACATATGGGGAACTTGGTTCAGCAACAAAGACTATACTGCACTAGTAAACTTTAGCCAAGCATGTTTAAAATAAACATCTTCCCCTCCCCCTTTTGCACAGCACTTATTCCTTCTCATGAGCACAAACGGAACGGAACTGTATCATTGAAATTCGTTTTGCACTCTGTAAATTGCAGGATACAGAGATGGATTGCTGAAATTTCATTATGGACAGAGATAGCACATTGCACAGTTGTATTCCAAATTCGTTTGACTTTTGGCTGGACTGTGTATACTTACCAATTTAGTTGCATCACCCAGTGTGTTACTGTCTATTACTGAATTACTGTGACCACATGCCAACCCCACGGGATTTTCCCGCCACCTTAAACCACAAGCTTCAAACAAAGCAAGCTTAAAATGACAAAGGAAAACCGCAAGACTCCTTGGGCAGAGTAGCACTACTATACCTTTGGCCACAAAGCTTTAAAATACACACCGTCCACTATGAATTTTTAAAAATGGATAGATGGCTTTCCATCCAGGTTCTCCTCATTTCTAAAGCACTACCTCTACTCTCACTACGACCTGCCAGGTTTGCATTTTCTGTGCCGAAAAGTGAAATAATGCTTGCAATAATGCGAGGAGGACCGTTGATACTCACACGGAGGTTGATGGTGCCTCTTCTTGCGTCTCTCGTGGGGGTGAAAGCAGAAAATGCTGGTGGAGTGTTCAGCAAGACCAAGGCAATCTTGTCTGTATGAAGTGCTGACCGGGGCATGTGAAGAAGAACCTCTATGAGAGAAAATATTAGCTGCTGAGGGTCTTATTTGAGCACATCCTCATGGCGGTTCCAGAGCTGTGTCCCTCTGATTCATCACTGAGTTTCCCACCCTTGCCTATGCAACCCTCCTCCAAAGTGCAAACAAAAGATAAGAGCAGAGGGTGGTGGTGGTGGAATATAACCCACTTCTGAGAGTTGAACTTCCATCAGCTTCCATTGTGGAACCTGTGCTGTTGTCGCTGTATATCAAAAGCTTAAGAAGATTATCCCTTAAAACCCAGTAACACCGCTACTTACTTTTATCATATCTTTTTCTGCCCCCAAGGGGGTTCCTTGTGAGCACGGCGCTGCTTCGCCTCTTCTCATCTCTCACCCCTTTTCCCTAGTTGGTCTTGGCCACTTCTCTCACAAGTTTTTTTTTTCTGTTTTGTCAATATCTGTGCTCTTTCACCTTAGCATTTGGACTCTGTGCCGTTCTGGCCTTCCTAAAGTTAGTGGCAGTTTGTGAAAGAGCCTCTAAAATTTCATTTGAAATGAATTACTGTATATACTCGAGTATAAGTCGACCTGAGTATAAGCCGGGGCCCCTAATTTAAACCCCAAAAACTGGGAAAATATATTGACTCAAGTATAAGCCTAGGGTGGGAAATGCAGCAGGGCCTGGCAACTCCTCCTTTGTGAGCTGGGTGTGTGTGTGATGTTTAAAATGACTTTTAGCCACCGAGGCAAGTGCTTGAGTTGGTGGCTAAAAGTCATTTTAAACATGGGGGGGTCAGGAGAAGTGTCGCACAATGTTTAAAATGACTTTTAGCCACTGACCCAAACTTGCCTCAGTGGTTAAAAGTATTGACCCCCATATAAGCTGAGGACCCCCTTTTTCAGCCCAAAATTAGGGCTGAAAAACTAGGCTTATATTCGAGTATATACAGTAATTCCTTTATACAAGTACCACTGTATTTAGTTACAGTGAAGTAACTGCATCCTTATGTTGCAGCAATTTAACCTTAAAGAATTATGTTATGTTATGGTGTGCACTTTTATGAAAGTTTATATTCAGAGAAGCATGTTAAAAATTAAGGACACACAGGTTTCTGCTTTTTTCATCCAGCATTTCCTACTAGAGGCAGAGTTCCTGTGAATATCTTCTTCCTGAGTGAGGCCATATCCCCACCTTGTCCTGAAATAGGGCAGGTTCTTCTCACAATTTTTGCTGGATATGCTCCTTTGGGAGATAGATGATTAATGGTTAGTTCAAGGAACCTAGTCCATGTCTTACATCATTGTGAGCCGGCAGAAGGGATAAGCTAGCCTCCACTGACATTGACAGAGTCAAGAAGAACCATCCCTAAGAGTTCCTCCCTTCATTCCTTTCAGCTTGTTGGGCCTCATCATCCTAAGCGACAACTCTCATAACATGTCCAAGAGTGCATTTGTAGAAAAGGAATGAATCCTTGCACATTGACTCACAATGTGAGTATAAATTTGTTCGCATTCATACTTTATGGTGTGATGTGAATCTTTAGCACTATGTTCCCATTTATCTTAGTTAATACTCTCTTTTTCGTTTCTTTTCTAAAGAAAATCCCATTTGTAATGAGAGCAACGAGCTGGATATAGCTAAACAAGTGCTGACTTGGTTGCGTGTTCCAACATGACCCATCCTCAGTAAGTACTAACAAGGCAACTGTGTAAAAGGGGAAATGCAAGTCTTTAATAATCTTATTTGATTGATATTTTTAGAATGTTTTCCTTCTTGACATGGCTGTGGAATTGAACAAGAGCTTTCTGCTTTCATTCTAGTTAGCCAGTGAACAGGAACAGATACATAATTTCTTCTTCATTGGTTCCTAGAATGGAACCTTATCATTACCCAAGATCCAAGGACTTTTGGGCCCTTTTTAAAAGAGGTGTAAAATATTTAAAAATAAATAAATAGTAGCTTACAGAATCAGCAGTACACCTCCACTTGAAGGACAAAGGGCACTCATTCAAAGATGAGTATGTACACATATTAAACAGAGAAGAGAGGTGGTTAGAGAGAGGGGTCAGGGAAGCCATTCATGGGTGTATTGAAAACCCCTCTCTCAACAGAGGTGGGGGGCTCAGACACAATCTGCTACTTATCAAGCTGTCCTTTCATCAATCCCCAGACTTCACACCTTCACCAGCAAGGCCATCACTAACAACAACCCACACTTAATGGGTGTTGGGAAAAGTTGCATAGGTGGGATTTTCACACACCTTAGGCCATTGTCCACCTAATGAGCCTCTTCAGGCCATTGTCTGAGCCTATTCAGACCAGGGTGATGTGAAATGAAGGTGAACTATAAAATGGAGGACTCATCACTAACTTTCCTCAGACTGACAAAGCTGCTTGGATGAGTAGCGAAACGTTTCAGTCTCGCAAGAAAAGTCCAGTTGCCATGACTCAACTTCCAGATAGTAGCTCACAGCATTTGTCCATTCCCAGAAATCCAAAACGTATTTCATCTGCATCACATTTCAGATTTTGCAAATGTACAAGATTGGGGTGGGTGGGTATACAAATTATGCAGTGTGACATTCCCTTTTGCTTTGGGCAATTGTGTGATTGGTAATATAATTTAGGATAAAGATATTTTGAATTTCATACTTTCCTATTTTTTTAAGCATGTCCATATTTCCAGGGCAGTTTTATGTGTGGCCATTTGCTATCAGAATACAAGAAATGATGGGAGTATCTTTCCTAACAGTCTCATGCCTATGGATATGCAGTTTCTAATGCCTTCTTGTGTAATCTAAGCATTGCTTTCGCTTCCCAGACGGAAAGAGAAAACATGCTTTCAAAACTTTTATATTGGCTGACTCTTCTTTTTTCCTAATTCTTCATATTTGCTCCAATTTTTTTGCTGGATGCTTTGTTTCAGGCAAATGTTCTTAACTAATTTGGCCCCTGATGTAGAATGTGAGCTATTAATATTATGTAGATGATTATCCAGGTCACTTAAATCACTGGAGATTTTTTGATCACCTGCTTCAGAGGCAAGTTACAGCAGTGACTGCAGTCATCTCATAAAGGAAATGTTGTATGTAAACCATTGCCCCTCCTGCTGCATCTCTTAAGTTTTGTAAGCATTTTAATCTGCTTAAAATTAGTTTTTAATTATTTTTAATTTGTTTCAATACATTGATTTAGTATGTTTAATTCACTTTCAGTAGTGTAATTTTTTTGTATTTGGACTGTATTTGCCTATTAAACATTTTATTTTTATTAGTTGACTTGATTCCCTTGACTGGGAGAAAGAGTATAAATAAAATGAATTTATGAGTGAACTTCCTGACCCATAAATTAATAGCTGGTTTTAAGCAAAGAGAAAATCCACTGGATGATCCCCTTGTACATGTACCATTTTGCCTTTAGTCAGGTCTTTTGTAAAGATATCTATAGTGATATCCCGGGGTTATGGAAATTGTAAAAAATACTTTGTGGTGCATGGGCAGAGAATCTGTGCAGTTTCTCCAGGGCATGATATACACATGCTTTCCTTGTTTATTTTTCATTGAGTACTTTTGCATTCTTCACATGTGAAGGGGTAGTTATTCTTTTTCTGAGGACATCTGATGATTAGTAGAGTGATTCCTATCAGTAGATCAAGAACATACAGGTGATGGTTCAACGACAGCGCATAATGCTGCTTAATCGCACATCCATCACATGGCAACTCAGACCACAGAGATGTAGACTTACAACCCCCATCCCCTTCCATATAAAGTAACAGCTTTAGTCCCAAATTTTAGAAAAGTTTTGCTATTCTGCATATATGGCACTCTCCTTGATGGTTATGTCAACAAATCTGCATAGATAATACATATATTTCTAATATAATTATGAATAAAGCTTGTGTGCCTTTTGCAGAACAAACAACATGGTTGCCTCTCGGGGTTGCTTTTTCTTGCTGATCATGTATTTTTTTTGTTTCCTTTTGTCAACTTTATTTGTTAGGCCTGCTATAGAAGGTGGAGTTTCCGAAGTTGAAATAATATCACAGCAAGTTGAGGAAGAAACCAAAAGCATAGCACCTGTACAGCTTGTTAATTTTGCTTATCGGGATTTACCCCTAGCTGCGCTAGATCTGTCCGTAGCAGGTTCCCAGCTGTTGTCAAATTTGGATGAGGAGTACCAAAGAGAAGGGTAAGTGGAAAATGAGTTATTAAAAACCTTTTTTTTTTTTAGTTTGGTATATTTCGTTGGATCAAGTTGGCTTATAATTCCATGCTTAAACTAACTCTTAAGACCATCTAATATAGGGATCTCACAGTCTGCACTGTAAAAGGCAATAGAGTTAATTAGCTTAAGTTGGATGTGCTGTTTCTCTGGAAAAAAAGCCAATGGCCTCAGCTATAGGTGACTTCTGATGTCACACTCACCAAATTAAAAAAAATCCTATGACAATACAGTCTCTAGGGAAATAAAAAAGTCTTCATCTGCTGCCTAAAAGATGTTGATGAGCACTCCAGTTTAGCCTCCCTGGGGAGAAAAATTTAGTCCATGATATATGGAAGGCGCTGAGCCATTTTCAGTTCAAGAACCTAAGTGAAAAAGGGCCTCCAACAGTTGTCAGTTGATAATGAAACATATTGGATTAGATAGAACAAGCATGCTAACATTTGTGACAAAACAGCAGGAATACTGAAGTATCATTTCCAACCACTGTGTGTGGGTGGGTGGGTGGGCAAACTGCTTGGGTAACAATGAATCTAATTAAGATTTTTATTTTATTTTCTATTTTCTGTTTTCTCATATTGACCATGAGCTCCTCAGTATCCCATTCCTTCTTGTGGGTTTCCCGTTCAAAGGAGTCATGTCTAGCTAGGTGGATGTTTCACTTCCCATACTTAGGTGTGTACCTGTGGGTTTTATGAGGCTAGGTCTTAGTCTGAGGACCATTTCCCAGCTGTGGTGCTCATTAATAATCTGGGCTTGTTGGGTAAGAACGAAGCAAGTAGTTTGAAGAACTAATTCCCTCTGGTGATGTTGGGTTCAGTTTCCATTTGTTTGACTGAGAAATGTATCTGCTCCTGTATTTGAAAGTCTGCCTGGGAACTGATTAACTGAGGGCAAACCAGTATAGAGTCTTCTAAAGCAAGCACATTCTAAATTATAGTGTCTCCTGGCCCAGTCATCTCATCTATAATAACAGTAATAATCTTCAAGGCCTGGTTATTTGTCACATCTGTCTTGGAATAATGTCGAAAAGTCACAGATGCATCCTTCAATAAATTCCTATTTCATTTACAGTGTTTCTTTGCTGTCATAACAGATGAATTGTATACTAATGATTATGGTCAGCTGTTTTGAGAGTCACTGACTAGCAGAAACACGCCAAATAAATAATGGTAGCAGCTGTAGTAATTTAGGTAACCTCTGAAAATAAGTTAGGCGAATCATAATCTGTATTTGTCTGCCCCAGTGGTGGCAAACCTTCGGCACTCCAGATGTTTTGGACCACAACTTCCACAGTCCTTGGTCATTGACAATATAGGCTTGGAATTCTGGGAGTTGTAGTCCAAAACATCTGGAGTGCCGAAGGTTCGCCACCACTGGTCTATCTCGTTTAAACTTAGAACTGCAAAGCCAGAAGGGATCCTAAATATCATCAGGTCCAACCTCTGTCAAAGAGGGACAGGAAAAAATCAAACTCTTAATCTCTGGCTGCTTAGTCAGAGACCTAAATCACATTGCTATCCAGCAGTTTTCTAACTGCTCAGACAAAAGAGATAGCATTCTCTTTCTATGTTATGTATCATAACCTCTGAAAGTGTTTATGCTACTTGAACGTGTTCTGCTGGAGGCCAGAGTGCTTTGAAATCACTTACCATCATTATCTTTTGGCTCTGACACACGTTAACACAGAAGGCAATGATGAAACTCAAGATTATAATTATTTTTAAAGTATATCAACTACCTTTCCAAGAAAAGGTGTTTCCTATGTGATTATACATGCATTAAAAACATTGTGAAACCAGGTGAAAGAACAGGGTTTACAGGCAAAACAGTTTGTGTTGTGTAATTTAAGACCTAGAAAAATATATGAAAGTTGAAAAGAGAGACCACTGTTTACCTATTCGTTGGCTAAGAAATCTGTTACCATCCTGTCATAAAAGTTGTTGGAAAGTGCTTTACACATTGGCTTTATGAGTCCTATATTTAAAACAGTGGCAAAAGTTACTCCCTGTGTATCTTTTATTGCTATTTAAAATAAATGGACTTTGAAGTCTTAACACTATGAATCAGAAATGTTTTAAGATCAGAATCCTGTGGCATTGCATTCGTTATTCCTTTCCTATCATATTTAATAGTCTTGAATTGTTTGGGTAAAAAGGCAGGGAAAGGGAGTGCTTAATCTGTGTTATCTTGAATTTAGTCCTTGGTCAGGAACAGAAATAATCTTGGAGATATTGTCCATGTGATTGCCATGTTGAACTGTGCAGTTTCCCCCCTTTTCAAAGCTTTTCATAACATCATATGAAAGTGTGTCTATATTGGGCCTCTTGCTATTATCACGTGTCTTTGGAAACCCCATTTGAAGGTTCATGGACTGCCTGGTGGATTGGCCGTTTAACGTGTTTTCAGTGCTGATGTCCCCATGGATCTGCTTATCAATGTTTCTGGTACAGCTGCAGACAAGGGGCCTCCCAAAATTTCCCACACACTCTGGAGCCAGAGAAACAGACACCAGACATTTCAGTTTCTCCAGAAGTCATCTCAGCTATTTCTCAGAAACAGTAGTTGCAGCACTGCCTTTTTTCAATCCCCACCCTCACCAAGAGCTGATCTTTGCACTGCTGGCAAAAACAGAATGCGTGGGGAAAGCCTGGGCCATCATTTTACTTCCTCCTGGTTAGTGTCATACTCTAAAGGTAGAAAGGCAGCCATGCGCAGAAGAAAGGGGTTCACAGTAGAAACCCTGAACATCTGAAGAGTGGCCTTCTCTATCTAGAAGACTTTAGAAAAAGTGTTAGAATATTTCCCAGAAAAAAATGCCTTTTAAGAAATTTTGGCTCAGGCTTTGTCCTTATTCAGGGTTCATCACCATTGTCAGAGCTTCCAAATATTACCCTTTTGAGGGGACCTTGTAGTATACTGCTGCAGATGTTTATAAATGCATCTTTTTCTGTAAGTGAGCAGATATGAAGGTGTCCTGTGTGGGGTCTCCAGCTACAGGGGAAATGATGTGCCATCATTTGTTCCCCAGTTCCGAAGGTTTCATTTCCCCATAAAAGAGATTGTGTTGCCTCATTCTTAGGGCCCTGTAGAATTTAGTTTCGTTATCTACTTGCGGTTACATCACAAGGAGGTGGATGGTGTTGCATCTGTTGTTTCTATTATACTTCTTTCACTTGCCTCCTTGAGTCCCTACACTGTTGTCATTTCTCTGGGAGGTCTCTGAACACAAACACAGGTTAGCTTTACCCAACAGAGAACCCTCCCTCATGCGTCTCCTCTTTTCAGAGGCATATAGGAGTATCATTCATATGAGGTTGGAGAGGACATTGCCAGTAGAGGAAGGGTGGGTGCCAGTGATTAAAAAATATGCTGCTTTGATTCCAGGGTTTGTACAACTCATGCGCAATCAGTATCATAGTATGCAAGTTGTGCAAGCCTTGGATGGAAGCAAGAGCTCTTTAATCACGACCTATCTCTCTCTAGGGAGGGTGGCATCTCCATGTCTTCAGCATAATACATGCAACAGATTTTCAGCCATTCAATAGCTTGGGGTCTCCTCCTCCCGTTAAATCTTCTTCCTTACGGTTTTGCTGTACTTCTTGAAAACTGTAGTGATTGCTCCAGTCAGCTGATATCTCCTGTTTGTTACATGGGCATTGCCGTTGCAGAATGAGTTGACTACTGGCAGATGGATGTTCCTATATTTTCAGGGTGTGCAGGTACTCCTGTCACAGTCACCTAATGTGTGGCTTTATGTTGGTCTCATACATTCATATATCTTTTGGTTGTTGTTACTAGCGGGGATGTAAGCAAGTCTTTGCGTCCAAGTCCCAAGTCTGAAGCCCCAAGTCCAAGTCCCTATTTAAAAACAAGCTCTTTTTTTCTAGGAAAAAAGGCAGGGGTGGAGGGGTTCTGAGTTGCAAATGAAGTGGAGTCACCGGCGTGACTTGTCCTCCTTGACAGCATGTCCTTCCACTCGAAACCCCCGTTCCTGGTTACTAATAGGCTGAGGTGTGCGTGGATGTCTTTTAGCGAGCAGTTACTTCTTTTATTTCATTTTTCCTTTTCTGTCTTTGTTTTGCTTTCTCTTCTGCAAATCGTACTGAGTAAAGAGATGGATCTGTTAACATGCTACAGTGCTGCATATTGAGGGAGAAACTCGCCCTTTTTTTTTCTAAGTCAAGGAAGCGGAAACAGTGACAGCTGTTAGCAGCTTGAGCTGAAGTGTTTATAGTGGCTCATTACCAAAGAAATATGGCAATCTTTTCCCACTCTTGCTCAGTGTTGAGCGTTCATTTAAACAGTCGTGTATTACAAAAGGTGTCAGCTGGTGACAGATTGGCATTGTACAGAGACAAATGTGGAAAGATGCGCTTTTTTTCTCTGCCTTAAATTGCCATTCGTGACCTTTCCCTCTTGTGTATTTTTAAAAGAAGAAACCACCACCACCCCGTCTATCACGGGGTGGGGTGGGGGGTTTAGGGACCCAACCTCAGTGAGATTTTGTGGGTCAAGTCCACTTCCTCAGGCCATGCACTAATACTGCAGAAACATTACAAATGAGATATGCATCCTCAAAACCATTCTGAGTTTGGGCAGAGTTGGGAATGGGTTGTAGCTGCAAGCAGGAGATAGAAAGTGTCATCCCTGGCATCTCCAGTTAAAATGTGAGGATAACCATTGATTGAGAAGACTTCTGTCCAAGGTTCCAAAGAGCTGATGCTGTCAGATGAGACAGCAGTGGGATAAAAAGATAAAGGTTCCCCCCCCCCACACACACACACGTGTGTGCTAGTCATGCAGACACTAGGGGCAGTGCTCATCTCTGTATCCGAACCAAAGAGCCATTGTTGTGCAAGCCCGTGCCCGTGTGGCCAGCATGGCTGCACAGGAACACTGTTTACCTTCCCACTTTTTACAGCGGTACCTACAGTATTTATCTACTTGCATTTACATGCTTTTGAACTGCTAGGTTGGCAGGAGCTGGGGTTAATAGCAGGAGCTCACTCTGCTGTGTGACACCCGGAATTTGAACCACCAAGCTGCTGACTTTGCAGCCAACCGTTTCAGCACCTTAGGGTTGTTTAAGTTGTTTTAGAACCAGAGAATGACTGTTTTGTCTATACTTGAGAAGAAATACCCTGTCTATAATGTCCCTACTTTATGCCTACTTCATTGGCCACAGGATTTTTTTTTTGACCAAGTTCAGCATGGGATGCTGATGAACTTCTTAGGAAATAAAGTTCTTGTTGTAATAGATACTCACAGAGTTTGAGTACTGCTTCGATGCAATAGCCAAAGCATTCAGTTTAGCTTTTCCAGTGAAGAATTGCTTCTGATACCAGGATTGTCATAGTAGAGTATTTTTAACTTATGGCTACATGGTAATCTTCCTGTGAGAAGTTTAGCCTTACCCAGAAGCTATAACCTAGTATTGTTTGAAATTGTATAGGCCAGTGTTGGCGAACCTATGGCATGGGACGGGAGCCAAAGGTGGCACTTGGAGCCCTTTCTGTGGGCACCCGACATCGCCCCTTCACAGCCCACCTGCATTCAGGTTAAACTGCTCTATTGGCACTTTGCAAAAAATTATTTGGTTTTGAATCGCAGTTTGGGCACTTGGTCTCTAAAGAGTTTGCCATCACTGGTATAGGCAATATCTTTATGTGCCTCCGCATTCATACATATCTGCTGAAAAGGCTTTTTTATTTCCCCAGTCCTTCTTTTACTGTGAGGATAAGAGAGTTCTCTGTGGCTGCAGGCCAGTCTCTGGAACTCTCTGCCAAGGGAAATCCCAGATGGCCAACTCAGCTCGTAGATTTATTTATGAGTCGGAAGCTCATTTTGTTCTTGAAAGTACATATCGTTCTTTGGGGCTGGCGATGCCACGTTGGATGTCTGATTTTTCTCGTTTTCATTGTTACGTTAACTTTGTAGACCAGATTAGCTTTTGAATTATACCAATCAGAAGTTTGCCCAAACACAAGCGCACACAGTTTGGCAAAACAAAAACAAACAAACAAACAAACCCACCGTTTCTGCTATAAAAAATCGATCAGCATGAACTCTCATCATGCTGTTGCTGCTAGCATCGCCAACTTATTCTACAGCTGCTCTCAGCTTTGGGGGCAAAATGATAGAAGCACACATTCTCTTTTCTATCCTCTATAAATGTGTCTCTGCCCTCTGCTGTTCGTCATCTGTATTTGAAGAGCAATAAACAGTAGTAGAAAATGAAGAAGATGAAGCCTTGCTCATCTTAGAACAGCAGAGCTGGGTGGGACCTTTAAGGGTGAATAAAACTCCCAGCCTCTGTCTCTGCGGTCAAATTACCTAAACCAATGAGGTATCCAGCAATTCATAACTTACTAGTTTGAAATAAAAATCCTGTCCTTGTGCCTTCTCTAGATCTATGCTTCTCTGCCCTCCGTTCATCTGCAGGAATTCATTAGAGTTGTAAAGAGCGGTAATACAAAAGGAAGCTGGTTTGCAGAACCAAACAGATGCTTTATCTGTGGATTCCAGTCTTGGGCTCCCAGTTGTTATTGGACTAAAACTCCCAGAAGCCTTGAGTACTCAGCTCACTGTTGAGGGAGGGGAGCAATGTGTGCCCTGCATATTTTAAATTGTAAACTGCCCAAAGAGTGCTTTAAGCACTACGGGGTGGTATATAAGCACAACACTATGCTTTGCTTTGTGCGGTAATTATCATGGTGTCCATCTAACTCCAAAGGATCCTCAGCAGCCATGAGTTTGAAGCAGCTGGGTGATTCAAGTGTCTTTGTTTAGGTATTAATTAACGTTATGTGCAGGACCTCACAGACTTTACACCTGCAACCAATGGTCTCTATACA
Source organism: Phrynocephalus versicolor (assembly GCA_023846285.1). NCBI lineage: Eukaryota > Metazoa > Chordata > Lepidosauria > Squamata > Agamidae > Phrynocephalus > Phrynocephalus versicolor. The sequence goes on from JAHTLZ010000252.1 coordinate 3,802,431, forward strand.
AATTTAGATATTGTTGGAAGTCCAGCATGAGGCTTTCCATAGACATCTGGTTGGAGCTTGTAGGAATGGACTGCAGTACTAGATAAGGCCTTAGTTTGAGCTAGCAGGGCTTATCTAGTTCTTATGCTGCTTTGTAGGAAAATGGCAGAACAGTGACAGGATTGGGTTCTGGTGTTCACTGCAGATGCAGCTCTACTTCCTACTGTTCATTTCTCTGTTCCTTGAATATGTCCTAATAAATTAGTCTTTCACATGTATTTGTTTGTTTGCTGAAACAGACAGTCCTCTTTGGAATGTGTGCATTTAGTGTATGCAAAGCATACAGAGGAATGCACGCTTACTTTCTAAGATAACTTGAACAGGAAGTCCGAAGTAACATGAAGAGTACTCGTAGAAGATTAGAAAGCCAAGCACTCCAATTTATGTCCTCTTGCTGTCCCATCACTCTTACCCATCTACCTTTTTTCTCCCTCCCTGTCTCTTTCTTTCCTCCTCCTGGTTCCTCCTCCTGTTTTGTCTTCTTCAGATCTAACTGGCTAAAACCGTGCTGCGGGAGACGAGCGGCTGTGTGGCAGGTATTTTTGCTCAGTGCAAGTCTCAACAGTTTCCTGGTAGCCTGTGTAGTATTGGTGGTGATCCTTCTGACTCTGGAACTCCTAATAGATATAAAGCTTCTCCAGTGTGAGTAGCAGGCTTTAATTTTTTTTCCTGAAACTTGTGTTCAAAAGACTTTATGTTCAGATTGATATGCCATGGAGAGGGAAGAATGTAAGGGAACATCTTGAGCTAAAAAGCATGCACACAAAATGCAATGAACTTTTGGAGTGTTGATGCTTATGTTGGACTTGTTGAAGGTACTTCAACTGCCACCTTCATGTGTCCCTTTTCAGGGTGTACTTGAATTTTTCCAGCACCATCTGTCTAAATCACCTACCAACATTTCTTGGTTATAAATCCCTCTGTTGTTAGCATATGAGATGACCTGATCTTCCAAAGTCATAGAAAGTCTGAAACCAAATCCGTTGATGCTCTTTGAGGGAATGTATATAGGAATCAACATTGAAGTTCTCAATAAGGAGAAACAAGAACTGTGTCCAGACACCTGTACACCTGAGGACCAGTATCCTGTTGCTGAACTCTGTCATCTTGACAGGAATGATGTCATTCTCGGTGGCAAATTGGTGCTGATTTAACACTTAACTAATACACCCTACTTTAAAAAAAGTGGGGGGACTCATAGGAGAGGTTAATGGCAAACTACTGCTGCTGTTATCATCCCCATTGTGGAAGTGGAAATACCCAATAGGATATTGGCCATTAAATGTGTTATAAAGGGATGGTGCTAAAAGTTACTTTCTCCAGTACATCTGGATGGAGGGAGGGAAGCTTGGATCCAATTCAAGATACTTCCACATTGCTATGAGACTGAAGGAGGGGAATTTGTATACCGGAGAACCCATTTTTATGGGGACAGTAGTGTTGAGTTTGGAGCATGTGCCCAATGCAAAGCCACAGACAGGGCCCAACACATGAGCCTTCTTTACTCTTAAAAAGGATGGCTGATGCTTGCTGCCACTGTACACTTCTAGTTCATAATTCCAGATGCATGTGTAAACATTTTAACCTGTAAGATCTCTTCCTAGAAGAGCAATGTATAAACATCAAATGTCCCTGTGCTTGTTGCCATATTTACAGTCTTGGTTGCAGGCGCACTGATGACTGAGAATCTTCACACACCTAGTTGTTGTCCCAACACTTTATCTGTTGCATATGGTTCTCGTAACTGGATGTTTTATGGATCATGTAGGTAACACTTTAGCACTTCCCTAAATAGCATTTCTATAAATAAAATAAATACGTTTTCTTAAGTATTTGATGGACCCTTTAAAATTAGAAGAAGACTGTGTAATGAAACTGGCAGAGCAATAGTATTTCAGTGTCTTGAGCAAGCTGTTCAGCTTCTATCCTCTTTGTACCTGGTAGGTTATTGCCGGTTTTGCTTAGAAGAGCCAAATCTATAACTTGAAAGTGGTAGAGAAGAACCTTCATAATCCATTCTTAGATCCTGTTTTATTGGTGATAACTGGTATTGCATCCATCCCCTAGGGGGTTAGATGAATGTCACTTTAGCTCTTACGCTAATTGTTCTGTGTCTTTCTCCTTTGACTAGAAACTTTTTCTGTGGTAAGTGTAGTGCCTGAGAATTTGAGAGGTAGATCAGCTAGGACAAGCTGTTGTGGTGGATTCTCTGCATAGACATATGCTTTTGCAACCAGAGTATCTGGCTTAAAGATGCTATTTGTTCATTCTTAATCCTTTTCTGCCTCTCTCCAGTTGGTTTTATATTGTGCGTAAGCCCTCTTTTAAGCAGGAGGTCAGGTACAGCTGTTTTGCCCAGTTAGAAGTGGGAGATACAGTAAAACCAACAGCAGCACAGAGAACAGCAGCATACTGTATATTTATTTTATTTATTTACCTTTTATACCACTCATCTAGCAGGTAGCTATTAGACAGTCCAGTTGTCTTTCCATTGTTTGGGAAGAAACTTTCAAGGCCAGGCCCTGGTTCACCGTTGTCTCTAATTAGAAGAGTAGACTCTCTAGCCTTCTGCTATTAACCAAGCAACTTATAACTTATAGGCTGATAGCACCAATTAAATTTCCATTAACTTAAATACAAGCAAACATTCAGTCACATGCATACAACCATATTCTCAGAGGTCAGACCCTATGCTCCCTCTTCATCTCTCTTCCTTATGTTCATTTTGGGATCTTTGTTTCATTTTGGCTTGGCTGGGTTTCTTTTTGTTTTTGCTCCCTTTAGGACTTCAGGAAAGTAAGGTGGGGAGGGCTATTATCTTGCCCTATTTGGGGTTCAGAAGGAAAGCGTTGGAAAGCACAGAACATCTGAACCGTGGTGCACCCAAAATTCCAAGTCACAAATCTACCTTTTAAAATGGAGGACCCAGAAATGTCCCAGGTGCAAAGACATAGCACACGGTACAGAATCACTAGTAAATCTCCTGCTCTCTCTGCAGAGATAAGCTGAGGGGAGGGCAAGATAAAGGCTCCTTCCCAACAGTTTTTAACATATAATGGCAGGGAGGTGAGAATAACGACAAACGGTGCTTCATCCCAACACAAAAGAAAGGAAAGAATTCAGGTAAAATCTGCAACCAGCTAGGCGCCTCTTACAGGCTAGAGCAGGGGTCCTCAAACTTTTCAAGCAGTGGGCCGGTCCACTACCCCCCAGACACCACTGGGGGCTGGATCACAGTCCCCCCCCCAAAAAAGGGCCGTCATTTTAAATTGCCCTGCTTGGCTGCAGCCGGCACCTCGACCATCTGGGCGGCGGGTGGGGGAGCAGGAGACCTTGTTGTGGCCCTCTCACTTTGAACTGTCCCACTAGCTAGCATGCCGATCATCTGGGTGGTGGGTGGAGGGAGTGGGGGAAGCGACATAGCCCACCTCCGCAATAGAAGCAGCTGCGGAGGCTGGCTTGCTTGTGAAGCAGGGGGTAGGTGAGGGGGGTCTGCAGTTGGTCTTGGGGGTCAGATTCAGGACCCTGGGGGGGCTGCATCCGGCCCCCGGGCCTTAGGTTGAGGACCCCTGGGCTAGAGTCTACTTTGACATGGTAAAGGAACTGAATGCGATCAAAACACTCATGAGGAAGAAGCTTTTCCACTCACCCCCATCCATTCCTCCCTGCACCCTTAAATGGACATCTGCCAGGTGAGATACAGGAGGTTTCTGTGAGTGAAAGGATCTTTTCGTAATGGCACCCACGTTCCTGTGTACCATTTCCAGGGAGGCTTGCCTGGCTCCAACATTAATAATGTCCAAGTAATGTTTAAAAATAATAATCTCCAGAGCATTTTAGACTTGTGGTCATCTTTAAAGGCAGACTTAGTATTTTCATTTTATTTTCTGTGATTTATTGGATGGATGGATAGACGGGTGGACAGACGGACAGACAGACAAATCTGGAGTTTGTATTCTTGAAGGCTTTCACAGCTGGGATTTTATAACTGTTTAATTTGGGGGGGGGGGGGTGGCCTTGTTCTGGAAGGTTTTCTCCCTACTATTTTGCCAGAGTCTGTGCCCAGCATCTTCAGAGGGCAAGGAGCTCAGGGAACTAGGAGTTCTCTCTGTGCTTTGGAGTTTCTTTTCGTATTGCATTCTAGGTTGCTGTATTATGTCACTTAAGTTTTTAACTGGCTTGTTTTTTTCATTTTCTAAACCTGCCATTCTCAACCTTTTTTTTAAGCCCCTGCTTCTTTTTAGGTTCTAGGGCCTTCTGCCACTCAAGGATAAAACTCTGGTATCTTTCACAAACATCTCACATTTTTCAGTCTGTGGCTCTCTTCAGATAGGCTAGAACCCCCCACTAAGAAAGGCTGTATGCTACCCTTAAAAAGTTTTGATGTGAATTAAAGTAGTATGTATATTTATGTAGTTATGTCTCGTATGAAAGAAAAGGTTTTGTTGCAGGGAGTCTACAAACATGGGAACTAAACAAATAGATTATCTGTGATTTTTCTGCTGTTCAGAATGTCCATCAGTGACTATTGGTCAGGGAGCCTGTGGTCAATGGGAGGAGAAGCTCCTGACATTTCCATGGGTCATGAAGCCTGTTTATTGTCTTGCCCCATGTGTTCCACACAGTGCATATCTTCGCTTAAACGCTAGATGGCAGATAGACAACTACGCATTCCTGTAGTCCTCCAGCATCAAGATTAGGTTGCAGGCATATTTGCAGCCCATCTTTCAGCATGAATCCCTAACTGAATCCCTTTCTCAGTTTAAACAGCACACCAAGGTTATGAATAAGGATGTCCGGACAAACAATCCATGTCATGCTACTTAGTGGTCAGTTTTTTTGAAGCAATTAATCGAAGTGTGATTTCTCCCCGTGTTGACAGCAGTTTGCCTGAATTATCAAAATAATAGTGACAAGAGGTGTGCCATGTTTAGAAACCGATGTGGAGATCCTGCCTGGGGGTCTAGTGTCCTAGCAGAGCCCACCAATGCTGATGTTTTATGTTCCACTGTGATATTTCTGCTAAGCATGGTGGAAATTTAAAAATGGAAGTTTATGGCTATAAACTCCCACTGTCAAGTAACTGCTAATCATACCAAAAATGGAAACAGTTAAGAAGCTCTGTGTCCTAGTGTTATTTATATTTGGGAGAGTCTCAAAGTATTTGTGGGATATATATAGTGATTAGTGGTATAAATCATTTTTACATGATGTGTGCTTCAGTAATATTATGCACGTGCTGCGACTCTAGCCAGTGCTGTGGTCAGGGTAGAATCTCCTGACCCAAGTTCTATCAAGGAAGTCTTGAATATGACGCCTATGAAAAACTGTTGAGT
>JAHTLZ010000252.1:3820976-3855317 GCA_023846285.1 Phrynocephalus versicolor
AAAAAAAAGTAAACGAGAGTAAGTTCTCTCTATCCTTCTTTTATGCTCCAGTGATTTTGCTGATCCAATAATTATTCCTGTGCTTGCATCAATGCATAAAACCTTGTAACATAAGCAAAATGTGCACCTCCGCCCTTTGCAGCCAGATTTTATAGACCTGTCTTTGGATTTATACCTCTATAGGCACCCACTCTGCGATCATTTTTCTTATTTGAAAATAATGCCGAATGAACCATGCCATTATGTGACATTTTAGTTTGTTGTTACCTACTTTTGTATGTTACAGTTCACTTATTTTGAATTTTGAATTTGATGTATCGATTTTATTGTCCCTTGTTAAGTAGGCCACCTTGGGTCCTTTCCAAGGAGAAAGGCGGAATAAAAAATACTCAAAAATAAATAAAAATAAATACATTTTGGCTGGCAGAGAAAAGATGAACCTGATGCTAAGAGAGGTAAAAAGACAATGAAGGTTTTTAATTCAGGGAGGCAAGATGTTGGCTTTTTTGAGAGGGTTTAAGTACTGGGCTACATGCTGGCGTGAAGATTGAAAACCCCAGCCTTAGGGAAGTAAACATAACTGTCTCACTTAGATGCTGTTTAGTAGCCTAAGCATATCTGGCAAAATCCAAATGAACAAAACAAAACAAATGAAAAAACATGTGGCACCTTAAGGACTGTTTATATTTTAATGTGAGCTTTCATGGGCATGTCCAATTCATCAGACATATGGAACAAAATGAAATTATTGATTTGTACAAATATTCAATGGCTATAGGAGTCTTGGGTGTGTTGTACACCTCACATGTAGTCATTTATGGCTTTTGTTTAGATTGAAGAAGCTAAAATACTCAGATGCTCACATTTAATACCTGAAAAATTCCAGATTACAGAAGAAGTTATGTAGAGAAATCTGTGACATTTCATTCCCCAGAGAACATTGTGGGAGAAGGATGTGGTCTCCAGTAATAACGGAGGAGTTAAATCCATAAGGATTTAAGTTCATTGCTTAGGGTTAGTGCTGAAGGATCACATGTATATCTGTGTAGTCTCACCTTGTGAAATAGGTTTCAGGTTTCGTTTTGTTGCACACTCATCTTAAGGCATGGGTAGGGGAAGGGTGGCCTTCCAGATGTTGTCCAGCTACAACTTTCATCTATCACCGATCTTGCTAGCCAGGGCTGGTGGGAGTCATATCAAGAAGACCATAGGTTTCCATCCTTGATTTAGGAGGAACGGATCTTAAGAGAACATTAGGAAGAACTTCATGACAGTTAGAGCTATTCGGCAGTGGAATATGCTGCCGCAGAGGGTGGTTGAGTCTCCTCCTTTGGAGGTTTTTAAGCAGAGGCTGGATGGACATCTGTCAGAAATATTGTGATGGGGCTTCCTGCACGGCAGGGGGTTGGACTAGATGGCCCTTGAGGTCTCTTCCAACTCTATGATTCTATGAGTCACGGTTCAGTTTCCAAGGAAGGGAAGCTTCTTCCTGTGAGAACAGCCCAACCATCAAACTCTGGGGGATGGGGATCTTGCAGACCCTCTGGAACGAGAGTCCTGTAGGATGTTATATCTTCTGCCTTTTGCATGCAGACAGTGGTGTTCCCGAAGGAGCCATCTGCATCATCACTACAGCAGCCATTGACGTGCACCAGCCCAACATCTCCTCAGACCTCTTCACCGTGGAAGTGCCAATGAAGATCATGGGCAGCGACGGGATGTCCACCAGCGTTGCCTCAGGCAGCGCCTCTCGGTCCACGGACAGCTCCGTCACCAGGGCCCAGAGTGACAGCAGCCAGACTTTCGGCTCTTCCACAGACTGCAGCACCACCCGGGAGGAGTCGTCAGAGTATTGCCCCTTGGAGAGGCCCTGCCACGTAGCCAAACACGATCAGGACGAACCTTCTTCCGCCCACACCAGGGTCAACAACGCTGTGGTGCAAGAACTTCTCTCCTCCTTATCCGAAGACTCCTGCCTGACACAGAAAGCACTGGACCCGGTCAATCTGAAACTGCCCAGCCCAGCAGGGTCTACCAAAACGAGCCCTGAACTGGAGCACCGAGTAAATATTTACAACAAGAAGAACCAAGAAAGCTTTGATGTGTTTAAGATCAAGCCAATCATCCACTACCAGCAGAATGCACCCATGATCGACAAGTATACATCTTTGGAATCCAAAGAGCCAAAATTAAACAGGGTCCCCGATTCCTAGTTCTTTTCCTGCCATTGGGCAGGTGGGTTTTAAAATAGAATACAATGAAAAGAGAAATGCTTCAGACAGGGGACGTTTTTAGAGCTTTAAATGGAGCCCTCGGAACCATCAATGGATACACGGTTGGGATTAGAATGAAGTGAAAAATCCGTTTTTAAGAAATGCATGAGTCGGGAAAGCCAGCACGATAAACTTGACAATGGCTATTATCTGAAGTCCTCAGGCTTCACCCCCCTCCCCACCCCAAGGAAGAGGTGGGCTGTGGGAACCAATCTGTTAAAACAGTGACCTCAGATATGTATAGATTCTTAAAATGTTCTTTTTCTTTTAAAAAAAAGCATACAGAGATCCCACAATTTTTATGAAACTCTGGACAATCTTCTATCAGGTCAGGTTTCAGCAGGGTAATGATCAAACGGATGTAAACTTCCCCTCCTACAATTTCTTACAGTTCCCCTTTGTACATGACAGCTATAAACCACCACCACCCCCTTTGTATAAAGATATTGGCAATTATTTTTGTTCTTTCTGGGGAGATGTGGGAATGGGGGGGAATCCACCTTTTCCAAGGAGCACTTTGAATGATGCAAATCAAAGAAATTTAAAAGTATGTTCTCTTATTTTCAGCATGAACTTTGTTGGGGGGGGGGAATATTTTGACAAAATGTTGCCTCCGAGACAAAAGAATGAAAACTGGACATTTTACAAATATGGTTTTAATTAAAAAAAAGTTGTTGTTTTTTTAAAAAAAGGAAATCTCATCTACATTGTTCTCCATTTTGTTCTAAGAACGGAGCTGATAGTACGATGACAGCATTCACTTAATATGTTATTCTTAAACTTCACTGTTAACTCTCCTCCTCAAATCATTGATAGGATTACATGCTTGGTTTGCTTTGCTTTGTTATGGGTCTTGCAGAAGTGGGTTTTTCAAGTCGCCTCGTAACTCTGAAGGCTGCCTTGAGTGAGGAAGTTCATTTCCCGAGCCCAGCGATCCCAACTTAGACCGGTGGCAGCAGCTCTTCCTAATTTATGGCCGGATTCCCGCCCCAACCCCTAAGCCCCACCTGGAGCTCCTTGATGGTCTCCCCTACGAGTAAAGCAGCTAAAAGATATGGTGCTATTCTAGGCACCTCAGTGAGAGATGGGCCTTCTCTGTGTTTACATGGATGAAAAAACCTTTTTTTGATTCCATGATGACCAAGAGAGAGAATGTAAAACATGAACGAGTCATATTGACAAAAGAGAGGCACCCAAAGACTTCACGTTTCTTTCATGTTGTTTTGTGTAACCTTTCTTCCACACTTTGCATGTCAAATAGCCTGATAAATTTTTCATCCAATAGTATCGTGAAGGTGTGATGAATGATGCTGCCAGTAGCTAATCAGAATGGGCCAAGGGCGGGACTGGAACCTGTGGAAGGGCCTGGAACCTAATGAGCAGGGTTCTTTGGGGAATTTCCTCCCCCCCCCCCATTTTCTTTTCCTTTTGGTCCTTTCCTCCCTCCCCCCCCCAAAAAAAAAACCATGTTTGCTGCTGCCTTGGCCTGGTTTGATTGTTGAACTCAAAGAAGAGAAGACAACAAATGGTAAGTGGAAGAGAAATCATGCATATTCTAATGGATTTGGTTGGGGCATGATTTGATTGCATTTTTCTCTTTATCTGCTTGCTTGCTTGTTTTTCTTGGCTTTGGGGAGGGGCATATATGTGGATGCTTTTTATACTGCTATTCTTTCCCTTTGCGGGGGCTTTCTCTTTTTTTGATTTTTTAAATTGTTGGTTCATTTATTCTGCTACAGATGTATCTTTTTGGTGGGGGTAAGGTGGATTTTTGTTGTTGTTGTTCTCACATATTTTTGCCTGCTTTTGGAGTACACTGAGTGCCAGTTGCTTTGCCTCTGTTTGTCTGGAGCACTTTTTAAAGGTTCTGTAGGGCCTTCACTCGTGCCAGAAACACAAATGGGAAACCCAAAACAGAGGGAACCAAAAGCAGCTTTCCTTTTTGTATAAAACAAAAGAAGCGGCGTGCATGGAATACCGAACCAAAAGCAGCACCTGGTGAAAATGATGAAAGGTGTTCCCTATGCAGATCTGCAAATAGGACACCGTTTTTGTGCCAGTTGTGATCTATGTTAGGATTAGGAAGCATGAAGTGTACATTGATAGCGAAGGAGGGAGAGCAATAAGAAGGAAACCGGGTGGCACAGTGAGGCTTCCTCTGGTAATGTTTCAACAATTGCTTTCATAGCTCACTTATAGCTTTCTGTAACCAATGGCCTCCTATAAGCCTACGAGGGAGTATTCCTAACCAGTTCCCAGTGGCTCACTTTGCAAAATATGCCCCATTTAGATGCAACCCCCACCCCCAGGATCATATTTTACCCAGACATCGTAGTTTCGCTTGTCTTTTTCCCCTTGTCTCTTTCAACCTTGTGGTTTTTATCTTTCTAAGCCTAACCACCACCGACAGGTGCTCTCTGAGGTTTCTTTTTCTGGTTAAAGCAACCAACACACAGCGCAGGCCATCACAATGCAGGCTGCCTAAACGTGTCACCATCAGATGAGCTCCGCTGGTGGGATGGCATTCGAAAGCCCCAAGACGGACCCCAGCCTTTCTGGGTTTGTTACGTATATCGTGAAAGGCGCCGATCATAACGGAGAGTGAGAGATGAGCACAAGGGAAATTAAAAGCGACTGTAGAAAATGCCAGGGTTGCTAGGAAGGAAAACGAAGAGGACTGTGTGTATCGAGATTTGGAACTTGCCCAAGGGCCCAGACTTCTCTCTGTGGACTCAGCGAAAAGCAGCCGGTGTCTTGCCACAGGCACAACCAAGGTAACTCCTCATTTTAACATGTTAAGGGTGGGGGGGGGCAGTTTGTTACTCGGTTGCAGAAAAAAGAATTATGATTAAAATAGCTTAGTAGGCCAAATTTCTTAGAGCTGTAGCTTCGTTACAAACAAAAGAAAGAACGCTGTGCACACCCGGTAAACATAACTGCTGGATAGTTCTGCAGTTTAGGGTACAGGGCTGCAGACACCTAAACTTCAGAGCTATCCAGAGGTAGGGAGCTAGAGGTAGCGAGTCTGATCCCGCCCCCGCCCCCAACGATGCTTCTCAATGGGCTCAACAATCCAGAGGGTCTCTTCCATCTCAGCGAGTCTAAGAGGGTTTTATTGTCGAACGACCGGATAGCTCAGTGGTTTAGATAAGTGGCTGCACATCCCAAGGTTGGGAGTTTGATGTCCCACTGGGCCTTCTTTGACAAGGACTGGGCTCCCAAGATCCATAGGGTCCTTCCCAGCTCTACAGCTGTAAGGCAAAACACATTCGTACTATTGGCACACATATGCTGTAAAGAGTTCTAGTTCCCTCGCTCCAAAAAAACGTGAAAAGAAAGTACCAAATGCCAGTGCATTACTTCTATAACTTTAAAAACTTCATGGTAAGACATTATTATTTTTAAGGGGGGGTTCCACTCTGAAAATAAAACTCACACCTGCAACAAAGACCAGACCACCCTAATGTGTAATAGGGTGAAATGTTTTAGGTCAGCCCTAGCCACAGGCGTCTTAACCACCACCACCCCTTGACCGAGAACTGTTCGTTAGGAATAGAACCATATCAGGCGCAAACATCCCTGTAGGGTGACTGGAGATCGCAGACCTACATCAACATTTCTAAGGCCAAATGAGTTCGTTTGTGCAAGGAATTGGTTCCAAAGCAAACATTCTCTATCCAGCCTAACATGGAAAATCCCTCTGGCTTAAGAAAAGAAAACCTAGGGTTATCGAAGTCCATAAATCTAACAGCCAAGTCATTTTACAACCTTGCAACATTCTCTGCCTGTAAAACAAGCAACTGCATTTTTGAGATGCTTTGAGTTAAAAGAAAACCAAAACCCAAGAAATACAAGAGTATAAATTATCTTGCCACACTGGGATTTATCTGTAGTACAAAATAATCACACCAGCCACCTGAGGACTTCGCATACGCAACAGATGGAAATGGTTTGGCATCTTTTTTCTCAACACTGACAAATGTATTTTTGGACACAGGTGGTCAACACACACCATCTACATCTTCCGTCCCCAACATTTGACATTGCAATGGGAAGCATCCAGGAACTACAGATCTTGTAAGGTAAATTGAACTCCTGGAAACATTCTACGTGAAACATGCACGCTGATCATTTATCTTCAAAGAAAAATTATACTTTGATGGTGAAATGACAGCCAAGTTCTGAGGTAGGGAATTTCTCCCCCAAAGGTAAGGTTAAGGAAGCTGTCCACACTTGCCTTGGGGTACAGACTAATATCAGATCACAAAAGTACCTTATGGAAAACCAAGTATGATACGTTCATTTATTACATAGTTAGAAAAACATTTAAGAAATAATTTGAATCCTAATTCAGGGCTCAAAAGGCAGGTAGACTGCAAGGCATTTAAAAGGTCTTCTGGAATATGATTTTGGCAATAATTAACTGGCAATTATTTTCTTAGTTGAATAAAATATAATGTATATTTTGTTTTAAAAATTATTTCTCTCAAGGCTGAAGTCACATCCTGTTCCACCAAAGCCCTGGACAGTTTTCATTTTTTTAGTGCTGCTGTCAACTCAGGAACAACCTGGAGGGAAGAAAAAAGAAATACTAGCTTAAATATACTTCTGCAAAGAACCCGTACACCGGAACAGTGATACCAACTCTTATGAAGCAGAGTAAGTGTTCATGCTAAAACACATCATACAACTTTTAAATGTTCAGATAAACTGGATAAAAAGTTTTTTTTAAAAAAAAATAGACAATACCCATCCAGAAAGGGTATTAAAAGATAGATGTGTGTACACTTTTTCATATCTTTCCTCTTCCCCAAAGGAAACTCTCCGAGTTCAAAAGATCTATACTTGCTGATTTCTGTTACTTTGAAATTGCTCAATATTTTGTTACTTTTAAAAAAAACTTACATTGAGCAGGTATTAATATTCAAGCAAACAAAGTGATTAAGAGTAGAAATCAATGTTGATAATCAATCTAAAATCCCACCCCATCTCATCTCACTCCCACCACATTGGAGGGGGTAGAGAACATACCACAGTTCTAAGTATGCATGGCCTTGTGGACTGCACAATAGCTGCCACTCTGAAGGTCTAAGGAAGGGCCCTTCAGATCACCTGCTACCTGGACTTTCTAAGGTCTGCGTGCAAAATATTTACTTTTATCAGCCCATTCTCCTAACACGAATCTCGGCTTAAAACCAGGAATACGTGACTCAACGGGGGCCAACAGAGAGGATGCAATTCAGGGAGACCCTCTGCGGGGGTCTTGAATCATACCAAACTTTTCTCCTTGCATATTTGTAGAATTCATCCGATTTCAGTTCCGGCAGAAGAGTATTCCCCCTCTGTCCCCTCTGGTTTTGAGATGCACGTTAACCAAACTGAGCACCAAGCGGTCTGTCCTGTTTTAAGACGGGGCAGCTCGAGATGCGAGGAAAGCCTTTGAATGCCTTCCGCTCCAAAAGCAACTGGAGAGGATGCAACGCCAGCGCCCGCCTTGGCACCTGGCTGGGGATTCCCCATTGAACTGAGCTGCGCCTGTGCCGCACACCAATTCTGACTAGACCTCAGAAGAGCCGCCATGCATGAAAGCAGGTGGTTGATTAGCCGGCCAACTACACCTGAAACCTTACACAAACCACGTGCGTAAAAGATCGGTTACTTTTATGCCCTCGCTTGGAGAGATCCCAGCTGTACTCGCGATGGGTGAATGTAGCCTCTCAATTATTTAAGAGATCTACATTTCCATTAGGTGGAAATAATGCGGTCGTACAAAATTTATTAAGGAAATTGTCGACATGTTGTTTCTTCCGAATGTCACTTTTGTCTCCAGCTTATTAAAAGGCCTGTGCTTACTGCCAAGCCGGCAGGCATGAGTTCAGGAATGGCATTAAGTGCTGGCATGGCTTCTGCTGCCTTGCCTCCACAGAGAGACGGGGCACCCATGCCAGGCATGGAGGGGACATGCCAACTGAGCCCCCCATGGAGAAAGGGCTATAAAACTGGGATGGATGGAGACAAGAGAAAATAAAAGGGAAATCTCTTTGGCAACACTGCTGTCCATTTCCAAACACAGAATTTCAATCCGGTGTGAAATCAAGATTTCCAACACTAGGTAAGGTGTTTTGTTAAAGGCAATATATCATGACACACACAACCTTCTAAGTTACCTTCGTCTCTTATACTCCAAGAAGATGCCTATTGAAGGATGCAGGCTTTCAGATACCCCAGCCTATGCCACTTATAATATGGGTGAGCCCCAAATGGTTAGGGGTTTGGTTTATTTTTTCCCCCCATGCCACCCCTGAGCCACACACTGGTGGGGAGTAGAATGTGCTACTGATTAAAAATCAGGGGAGTTTTGGGCAAAGGAGGCACCCCCCCCGGTCTGTTCAAATAACAAGCCTGTAGCAAGACGAAACACTTGGCTCCTAGAGAGCCAATTCGACCTTCTAAGTGGGTCTGCAGAGTGAAGACACTATTTAGGAGAAGAAACAGGAACCACAAAAGGAATGCCAAGCAACTATGGACAAATTCCACTGAAGCCTGACATTAAGTAGTAGGTACAACACAAATTTTCTGCCCCCCTTGATGCTTAAGATAAATGAAGACAATGTGCCCCATGGAAACTGCCAGGGCTTTTAAAATGATGTGACGGCAGGGTCACCTTTGCGGAAATCGCCTCCGTCTGCTTAGCCTCAAGCCAGGCATGTCTCCAGAGCTGCAACCACCGGCTGGCAGATCCGTCCTGTTACAAAAGGGGTGATCGGCTTCTGACCCAGCGGCCAGTGGCTCATCTTTCTTTCGGGCATAGGAGGCACTCACGGGTGCCTGGCTAGCAACACCAGTGACGCAAGCCTTGGAAACAGCAGCTGGGCAAGTGCGGAGGACCTGAAGAATAATTCCTCACTCCAACCACTATTTTTTTTAATTTATTCATTGACTTTTCTATTTAAAAGAATAAGAAAGTGAACAGAAGCTCATTTCTCATCAGAGATGACAAACGTTTTTTTCCCCAGATTGCAACTCCCAGAATCCTATAACCAGCATGACCCTCTCTGTCATGGCTGGGGACCAGTTTGGGTTCCTGGGTGTGTGTGTGCATGCAAGCTGTTCCCCTTCTGCTCATGCCCCACCAAATTCAACACCAATCAAGGACAACCTCACCTCCACCACTGCCCTTGTTTCAAGCAGAAGCAACATGCTTGATTTAAGCTGGGGCTTCTTGGTTGCCCATCCCTGACATAGCAGAAGCCTTAGCACGTGTTGCAACCCAACATGGGCACCTGGAGATACGAATACAAAACATGGCTCCACAGGTGCTAGGGAGGTCCATTCCTTCCCTCAGAATGAGTCAGTCCACTTACTGGTCATGGCACAGCACGCACGTCCATCATTGGCATTGCACCAATCATGGAAGTAGCCTGGCCGGCGGTTCCCTGCCTCCCCACAACTCCCAGAATTCCAAGCCTGTGCTGCCAATGACAAAGGATTGTGGGAGTTGTGGTCCAAAGCATCTGGGGTGCCAAAGATTCGCCACCACTGTCCTAGAGCAAAATGACCTCCAAAACATTTAAGGGATGAAATAAGGGATGAAATAAGGCTGTGCCCCCGCCCCGCCCCCCCCAACCTGGATGACAAAATTCACCTTAAACAAGTCTGCTACCAGTCCATAATCTGCTACTTGGAATATGGGTGCTTCTGGGTCCTTGTTGATGGCTACTATGGTCTGAAAGAAAGAACAGATGCAGACAAAGCATTAAAAAGAAAGGTTATTTTGCTCACTCAACTCTGGTCCTAAAGGAAGGTCCCTCTATTCAGAAACGTAAAAGCACAGTAGACAAGCTAAGCACTGTCTGAACAACCACCTTCGCCTCTTATTTTCTCCCAAAATTACTTGGCAATGCTCAGGTCCAACAAAAAAAAATATCCAGTGCCAGGTTCGCTGCCTTAACATTGTCTCTCAGAAAGAGATGGGTGCAAACAGCAACTCATGCTGGTCTGTTTTTAATCCAACCACGCTTTTGGTGCTTTCCAGCTCTGTCTCCTCCTCAAAGGCAGTGGGAGGAAATGGTGCTGGGAGGTGCCAAACACAGGTTCGTACAAAAACCCAAACTGGCACGAATCACTGGATCGTACCCATCTCTCTACGTACAGAAAACTTCACATATATTATTATTCCAAAACAACCTGAGGTCCTCCAGATGGATATATATATCTCTCTCTCTCTTTCTCTCCATTTCCTGCTGGGGCAACCACTAGCTATTTAATTTCATTTAATAATCTACATTTTCTTGTCCTGATTATCTTTATAAATTCAAAGCCGTATCAACTGGTGAAGGAAAACCCCTACGCTAATATTTACACATAGCTGATGTTAGCAAATTGCAAGGGAATGTACTAATATCACTCCATAAAGAAAGACATGGGGTAGGTAGGACAACAGAAATATACTCTTCTTGGGGGGCGGCAGGGGGGGTTCTACCTTGTCAGAAGTACAAATAAATTATACATTCTCCTTTCAGAGAGCTTTGTGGAGCACTTTCAGAAGCATTCTCCAAGTGGACAAGCTCAGCAAGCCAGATAATTCACAGCGTAGCGGGAAAATCCACTCAAGAGACTGTTGCCATGGTTACAGAGGGTGGGTGTTTTTGCTTTTTACATTTTATATAAATTTGATCTGTTTCAGCAAATAAATCGCCCATCTAGTGTTGATAATAAACACGGAAGTAGGGCATGGGTCAAGTTGTAATAATAATCAAGTTTAAGCCTCGAAAAGCGTATCCTGTGAGCGAAAAGTGAGAAAACGCCTGAGCCGCATTATTTTTCCATGTATAAGACTATATTTTTCTCTAAAATTGTTAGACTAAGAACTTAGAATCGTCGTATACACAGAAGTAAGACAAGAAGAGAACCATGTGGTTGTGAAACGAATTTTGGGTTGGGAAAGTGAGGGGGCGTCTTATACATGGGGGCATCTTATATTTGGTGGGGGGGATACGGTAAGTGTCTCTGAATCTCTGAGAATAGGCCGGTTTAACATCAGGAGCAAGGCACAGGAACGGGGCAGTTTAGGGATGTCCTATAAAATCCACCTAATTTTGAGCTCCAAATTCTGAATGATACAGTGTTGGAATTAGAAAACCGTTTCAAGCATTAAAAGTACCATAATCAGTTATGATTCCTATGACATGCCACACTTTCTCTGCCACCTATACTTTAACCCACAAGCACCTTTTAACATGCTTAAGAGTAAATTGATCTTTCTCACCAGATTACTCATAAACATATCCAATCCCACTTAAAAGGTTGAAACGTGAGCTCCAGGGGAAAAAATATGACATGTCGTTAAAATCCTCCCCTGAGCTGAACTGGTGAGGACAGGATCCTTCATGGGATATTCACAAAGTTTGGTAAATAAAATATTTTATCCTACTTATATTCTGGAGTATAGATATTGCAAAATCCAAAACTATGTCGTAGTTACTGTAGTTAAATATCAAGTATTTAACTGTGACAGCTATTCTGGGCTATGAAAATGTGAGAAAAAAACTAACATACTATTCCATTATAGCAGATTAAAAATGATTAGTTAAAATATTCCATAAAATACAGAAATTTTGGCCATGTTACGGACACAGCAGCCCTAGCCTCTCCTGCATTCAAGTGAATTGTGCTCCTTTTTAGGAATGAAACCAGGAATTGTTTTAGACCCTAGCTCCTACAATCTCCCATCCTGCTTGGCTGCTGGCCATCGCTGGCTGGGTGGTTTGGGGACTTGCAGCTTAAAACAGAACTTCCCAAAAAGTAATTCTGGATTTAAAAAAAACAATTTTAAAAGGAGGGACAGCAACTCCATGGGTTATGTAGTACTGAATGTCATTCTGCCTGCGTGGGTGGCGGGAATCACTCAAAGCGCCCCAAAACGGTCCAATTTGGCCAAAAAGGGTCCAATTCATCCTTCAAGTGGAACACAAAAGATGAAATCTACTCGCTTTAGATGTCCCCTGCCACCGTCTACACATCACATCTTGGGTCTTTGCTAAACTTTCCTATTTGGCCCCATAGAAGCACATTTTCACCTTCTCAGTTTCTGCACTTCAACAAGGAGGCAATGTGTATTTCAGCTTCTTCCTTAGTCCTCTCACACGTTATGGACTTTATAGAAGGTCAACTCTCACTGTACCCGTAGGCATGTTTTCACCAACATACATCCTATGATTTTCAATGAGGTTTATTCCAAAGCAAGTGCACATAGGATCGGAGCCCTACAGTATGACAGCTGTAACGCCAAAATATATATCACAGATGCAAGATTTAAAGGCATCTTACCTGGGCTACCAGATGCACGCATTGGAATGAATGCAGAGGAAAATAAACATTTCCACCCTGTGACTGTTGTGTATCTTTTCTGGGCCAATTTTCTCAGCCGACATCCACAAGGGAGTGCTGTGTTTACATCTGTCCCACTTATTTAATTTGTGCCACTGAACTGCTAAAAAGCAGTTGGCTATTTGAGTAAGCAGTTGAGAGATCCTTAAGAGCATTTGTTTTGATAACATGCAGTAATGTGGCCCTCGCTGCATTTAAGAGAGAGAAAGCAAAGCAGACAGCGTCGGAGAAAAGCAGGGCATACATGCTGAACACGGGATGGCTTAATAGTTGAGGAACTTCCAACAAGAACCTCAGCAATACAAAATTAATTGAACTGCCTCCCAAAAAGGCAAAAAAAAAGAGACTGATTTCTAAAACAGATACAAACCATACACCACTTGCAGGGCACAATGTTAATCTTAGACAGAGCACTGAAGTAGACCAGCATTAGCGGAAAACATTTCAGCTACTAACGAGTTAAACCTTTTAAAGTTTTATCCTCGTTTTAAAATAGCTTTCCATTTGAATGGATAAATGCTGGAACATTCAGAGGCGTCTTCTCCTTTATGGAGTAGTAAGTCCATAATTCAAATTGCACATTGTTATGCATGAATTCATGTGTCAGATTCTGAAATATACGAAGGTGGGTCTGCAGGGTAGGATTCACACACAGACTGTTTTGTTGAAGCTATAAATTCCGTCTGCTTCGCAAGACAGGCTTCTGGCGCTGCAATCAATGGAGTTCTGAATGTGGACGCTATTAACCAACTATTTTGTGTTGCCGGCCATGAGTTGACAAGCTGAAAACTGATTTACTTTCTAGAATGGCTTGATGTGCAATCTTTGTATTTTCCAACACCACCACCACTTCTCCAAAGAAGCCTGCCAGTTATTTAAAAAAAGAATTAAGAATCACCTTACCTGCACTACATACATACAAACAAAAAAGCACTGTACCTTGCTGTCCTTCATCCCAGCGAGATGTTGGATTGCTCCAGATATTCCAACAGCAATATATAGTTCCTGGAACAAAATAAATGAAACTGAATGAAACCTTCAACTGCTGGAGAGTTCAGTGTCTCAATGGTTGGGAGTTCTGATTCTTCCCTGACCCTCCTTGGGAGGGTCTGGGACTGATGATCCATACGGCACCTTCCAGCTGTGCAGTTCAAAGGTTATTCCAAATTGGGGGTGGGAGGGGGGAGAGGACATTATGCAAGCCCTATTGCCAATGCATGCTCCAGGGGAAGGTGGGGAAGATCTCCAGATGTGAGCGAACCACTGCGCCCACCACCTCTCACCGCTGGCTAGGCTGATGAGAATCAGAAGCTCTGGAGCCCTCTGGAAGCCTCCAGATTCATAGCCCCACATCGTTTGGTCACTTCAAAACTCCTCTTGGGACAAGACAAGCCAGAACTGCTCAGGTGGTAGTGGTGGTGGTGGGGAATCCATCCTCACTTAATCATCCTCATTCAGATGTTTATGGTCATAATGGTTCTTAGAAACAAGTTCTTAGCACTGGTTCTTAGAAACAAGATGCCACTTCCTCTCTGCTTTATTTATCTATTTTTCAGTCCTTTCCCTCTATTCGGACTACCCTTTCATCTTATATTCTATAATTCACATGTATACACCGAAGAGTGCTGAGCCCGGGGTTGCCAAATTGCGATGAGGCTTATCACGTCATTCAGGCACGTCCAAACTTCAGCCCTCCTGATGTTTCAGACCGCAACTCCCAGAATTCCAAGCCTGTATTTCCAATGGCAAAGGACTGTGGGAGTTGTGGTCCAACACATCTGGAGGGCCGAAGTTTGGACATGCCTGACCATTTCTTGGTCTTCTCTTCCTCAAGCTAAGTACGCCCCAGCCCCTTAGTTTTCCCAAGTCATGCCTCTTGGCTTCCGCTGACTGATGTGGGATTTTCTGACCCTTACAGATTTGCTCCTCACTGCATGACACTAGTGTACAACACAATAATGCGTAAAAACTTCATTATTTCACTCAACTAGCACGTCTCATTAGCAAACCTTTTTTCCTATTGTGGCTTAAACAATGTAATTTGAGTATGATGCCTCTCTGGTGCAGTGTATCCAAAGATGTTCAAAGTTTAGGTGTGAATACCACGAACATTGGGGATTTTGGTACTTGCTCTGAAGAATTGAGATTCATCCATAAAAGCTTACATTTAAAAAATTATTAGTGGCCCATCGACTATAAAGGTGGCCTATGTGGCCATCTTTGGGAACAAGAAGAGGCAAAAAAAAAAGTTGGAAATGGCAATGCATAAAAATACATGCAAATATTGCTGTGGATTAAGCAGCAATTATTCCATTTCTGGATTATCGTGAGTGATGGTCACAGTAAATACAATATATGATAACTCGTTATGCTTTGACTACTTTAATACAGCTTCTCTTCAGTTCTTCCTCCCCCCCCCCAAAAAAAATAACACGAATGTAATGTGGTTCTACTTTGTTCACAGGTCAGATACAAAGGTCTCGGATACCTCTCCAGAAAGATAACACAAGTTGTGAAACACCACCATTTCTCTAGCTCAACTCTCAGTGCATGTCAGGAGGCTGGGAGCTCAGATAAAGGGTTGGTCAACAGAAGGAGCCAACACTTATGTCAACCGCAACCTGCGCAAGTCCAATTTCGTCCTAAACAACATTCCCCATCAAATATAGCTCCCTTTTCCCCCACACTAAAAACACAGGAGATGTCTTGATTTCAAGTACCGGTAGGTAATTAAAGGCAATTAACCCGTTTTCTCCGCTAAATGTGGGCATTTAGCGTGCTCTTATTGTACTGGCAGAATCCCCACAATGCTCCAAGATTGAAATTATTCACGTCACTAACGAGCCCGCCAGGTCAAAAACTGCCAGCCCTACCTAATCCTTTTCACTTTTAAGAACTTATATGGGGGGCTTTGATCAGTCGGGACACGTGATTACTCTTAAGAAGCATGCTTAGGGTGTCTGCTTGAGTGCGGGGCCATACAGCAGTTCTTTTTTCTGCTCTCCTGGGAGAAGCACATCAATTGCTTTCAGCTAAATGCACTCTCATATGAATATTTTAGTACAATTTAATGTTTCTGCGCCAGCCCCTGAGGAGCGCAGCATCAATTTGGGAACACAGTTCTCCAGGTCTTAAAAGCCGTGCTGGATAATGCAGGATGAAAGGGGCTGCCAGTCTTTTGGCGTTTTCGCAAGTCGGAGAAAGAGTCTGAAAAATTCAGCCCCGGCTGGGCACAAACTGCCCGTGGATGCCTGCAACTCAAACACAACTTTCCAGCACCGCTAAGAGCTCACAGAGAAAAAAAAAAACAGGCAGCTTCTCAACCAAGGCCAGTTTTCTCCTGAAACTCTTCAGCAGTTATCATCATGGACTTGTCTATCCTAAGACAGGCGCGGTATCCTTCTCCTACCTAGATGCAATAAAGTCATGTCGCAGCCCTTCATAAGCAGTAAACGGGGAGGACGCGAGAACTTAAGCAGTACACCTTGCAGGTGCTTGCAAGGCTCTCAGTTCAACCTGCTACAGAACTTGCTCGTTTTAAGAGTGCGGCTTACTGAACCAAAATCATTCCCAGGTTGCCACTTTGGGGTCTGGCCCCAGGCTGGGATTTGATCCTAGAACTGCCCTCGTTGCTATGACTAGCCATTTCTCCTGGCAAGCACATAGTTGCCATCTCGTTATGTTTCAATATTTGGAAACTGCAACCAGTTCCCTCAAACCCAAATGCAGCAAGCTTTCCTCCTATTATAATGTTCAGTATTTTTGTTTCTAATGAAACTCTCCACAAGCTAGAAGCTTGGGATCCACATCCCTCGCTTCCTTAAATAGACTTATGAACTGCCCATGCCTTGGGAGTCATGGCCAAGAGAGAATGGAGAGTCAGATCCCAGAGGGCAGCTGTCAAACAGCCACTGGTTGCATTCATGCTCTTGAGGTTCCTTTCTTAAAGCGAGAAGTTGTAATTGCTACACGTCCCACGAGGCTCGGGAAATAGCCTCAATCCTCAGACCTCTGCATCATTCAGGACAAATAAGGCACAACGGTGCCTGCACACCACCATAAAAATAACTGACGCATCTCAGGATTTGCTCTTAAGTGAACTCTGGTGTGGGACCTCCCTGAGAGAAATACAACAAAGTATTAAAGATTCTGACCTCAGAGATGCCCCTTCTTAACTATATTAAGATGCCAAGTCTAATGTTCCACTTTTCATTTTTTTTTCCTACTTTAAGATTTAGAGGCATTAAGATGGGGTCGGTCCTGGTTAGTACTTGGATGGGAGACCAACAGGAAATACCAGGGGCTGTAGGCTCCAGTATTCCTGCCAAGAAAACTCCATGGACACGGAGTCACGAAGAGTCGGTCATGACTGTAATAACACAACACACAAGACGTGGGGGGGGGATGACAAACAGTTCAATGGCTATCATTCTGGATGCCTAAGGACAACCTCCGGGTTGGAGAGAGAGGCAGGATATCTCTCCATGCCATTTGCAGGGAACCATAAGCAGGTGAAGACATCTGCTTGGGAAGACCCTGAAGCAAAGGGTGAGCCGCTGGACTGGATGGGCTGTGGTGGCCTGTTTCAGCAAGGCTGTTCTTATGTTCTTATTCCTTTCTCTCCCAAGAGAATGGCACTCTTGTCATGAAGTATTCCAATCAGGTCTGGTCTACATAGGAAGGCGCCACCCATTTCATGCACCACGCTGATGTCACCCACGTGGTGAATGACAATAGTTGATTGTGACAGGCTCCACTTAATGTGATGCAATGACACCAAGGGCCAGAAAGGAATCCACATACCTTCCACAAGACAAACAGAAACCGCAGAGAGAACGGGAAAGATTCCTAAAAAATCCCAAAGTCATAAAAAAAAAACCCACTGCAAAAATGGTGCCTGAAGATGGTGAGTAACCTGTGGATGCAACAGGGAAAGAAGTCCAGTTGCCATGACTCAACTTCCAGATGCAACCAGGAGATCCAGAAACGCTTCTCCTAGTCACAAGAAACGGCAACGGTACTTACTGGTGCCACAATTTTGCCCGTCTGTCCAACTTGCATGTCATTGGGGACGAAACCAGCATCAACAGCAGCGCGAGAAGCACCAACTGGAAGGAAGGAAGCATGCAAAACAAGTCTCTCAAAAACAGACACCAGTACCGTATTTAGTATTCCATCCAAAGCGCTTTGTCATTCCATAGAATCGTAAGAGTTGGAAGAGACCTCAAAAGCCATCCAGTCCAACCCCCCCGTCATGCAGGAAGGTACTCCCGACAGATGGCCATCCAGCATCTACTTAAAAACCTCCAAAGAAGGAACCTCCACCACCCTCCATGGCAGTATATTCCACTGCCGGACAGCTCTAACTGGGGTTGTGTGCGTCGTTATTTTGGCCATAAGACCCTCCCAATGGCTAACACTGGCTCATGTTCGTGAAAACATCCAGCATTTAGCCAACCTTTATAGAGTCTCAAAACGACCAATGAGTTAAGTGTATACCCCTCCCGGGACAAGTAGAAAAGCCAAATGGTCAAAAGCCAACATGGAGGATGGCATTGCAAAAGTTTTGGGGGTGGGGGAGCAAAAAATGCCCTTTTTACCTGCAGCGTGCAACTGATCGGCAAGATCATACAACAGTTTGAAATTCTCTCCACTCTTCAAGCCTCGACCTGGAAAACATGATATTTGAATATATTCCAGCTCCTTGAAATTGCAGTGTCAGCCATAATTACACTTCATTGGACATGCCACCGCGTAATATGTAGGAGCTGGAGGACTCCTGAATAGAATTGATTTCCATGAATTTCGATTTGCCTGATTATTCCTTCAATTTGATCAGGAATTATTATTTTTCATTCATGCGAATGCCCCATGGCACAGTGGTTAAATGCCTGTACTGCGGGTAAAACTGTGCTCACGGCCTGGGGTTCAATCCCAGGTAGCAGGCTCATGGTTGACTCAGCCTTCCATCCTTCCCAGGTTGGTAAAATGAGTACCCAGCTTGCTGGGGGGGGGCGCAATGTGTAGCCTGCATACTGTAATTAAAAACTGTAAACCGCCCAGAGACTACTTGCAGTGGTATGGGGCGGTAAATAAGCAGAACACTGTTGCTTTGCTTTGTATGAACCACACCACCTTTGTAAAAAAACAAACAAACAAATGAATTGGGGAATTACAATTTAACAATCTGCACTCCCCCTGCTGGTTTGGGAGTGATGACTTCCAAGCAGGTTACAAGTCCTTTTTGCAGCTTTAACTTTCTTGTGCACACACATACATAAAACACACGGTGCCTCTTCTCTTGTTGCACTTGTGCTGAATTGAAGGCCCTGCCATTATAGTACAAGAGGGTCACACCTCCTCTTCAACAGACAAGGACACTGGTCATCAGTATAGCCACACAAAGCAGCCACCTATAACAAGCACTCCTTTTGTTTTTCTTGCTAACAGGTAAGGCAATTGCTAAGTCTTTTCAGTGAGTTAACTCATCCATCCTACACTTCTAATTTGGTTTATTCTCTGTTTTTTGTTATGAACCGCCTGGAGTTCAGTTCGGAAGACGGGCGGTATACAAGCTCTAAAAATAAATAAATAAATAAATAAATAAATAAAATAATTCAATAAACAGGGTACTTCTCCACTTTCCACTCTTTCTAGCTTTAGTAGTGCAGCTTTTTTATATATATATTCTGGCATGCTGATTTTTTTTTAAACCACAATACCAGCTAATCACTACTTACCTCCCGAGACAACAACTTTTGCACTTGTCAGTTCTGGCCGATCACTTTTGGTGAGCTTCTGCTCGATCCATTCAGACTGATGAACAGGTGTAGGACCTGATACTGTTTGTTTAAAAAAAAACAGGAAGAGGGAGCTCTGTAAGTTTTCTTCATGCCACAACTGAGTCTCCACAACACCAACTCCAAGACCAAACTTCAGGATCTAAGCAAAAGTTTAGTACAATTTGTAGCATTCCACCTTGATCTTTTAAAAGAAAGAAAAATAACGGACAGGACATGGTTGAACACTCACCTTTTTCTAAACTAGCACTGCCACCGCTTACAGGTGCAGCCTCGAAGGATGTCCCTCGAACGGAGAACACCTTTATTTTCTCCTCACACTTCACCGTGCACAGGGCATTTCCTACCAAAAAAAATCACATTATCTGTGAAAACATGTAACTGCTCACTCCACACACGGCTGCTCTTACAGGGAGACTGCACAGTTGCTGTTCCAAGTGGCTTCAGGTAGTCAAGCGTAAAATTCCAAAGTTCACCGGGCAGCAAATAGGACACGTACCGCACCAAGTCTGCACAACTGCAAAGACCGGATAAAAACCACCAACACTTCCAGAGTAACAATATGTTCAGAAAAACAGAGCAACCGATTCTCAAAGGAAAATCAAACTAAGTCATCAAAGGTTTTTTTTGTTAATAAAAATTTCGTCGTTCTTCCAATAGGTGACCTGCTGTGAGAGTTATAAGAACCGAACATGCCACACGCCGCTACCCTCAAAACCTTCGCAAGGAAACTAAGCAAGGGAAAATGTTCTGGCAACATGTTCAGAAACAGAAATATCAATCATGTCCAAAGAGAAACTAGAGAAAACTGAAGTGCCTCTGCTTTTAATTTTTTCATAGCTATCCGTATAAGGTATGATGTATGATCTATTAAAAAAAAACACACGCACACACGCACACCTTCCACAAAAAGTTTGTGCCTTTTGATAAACAGCCAGTGCTTATTTCAAGCACTAGTTTCTCCTTGGGAAAGTTGTCAGTTTAGAGACTGATCAACCTTATACCTAGTCCCTTCTGGGAAATCGGGCAGTCTAGAAATGAATGAATGAATGAATGAATGAATGAATGAATGCATGAATCAATAAATAAATAAATAAACTCTTCTGAAGATACATTGAGTCTTCCAAGTTAATATATCTGGAGTGGGTATCTAATCACATATATGAAGGAGCCTGTGAAAGAACAGATTCAGCAGCATTTGGGTCAAAATTAATTCTTTATGCACCAAATGTGCTGTCAATTTAATTCCTTTCTCCTTTTTTTTGGTTTTAACTCCATAAGTCAGAGGAGATAAGGGAAAGGAGACTGAGAAGGAAAGGAAATATAGATGCTAGTAAAAGTAAGCAAGGATTATTTCAGAAAGGAAATTATTAAAATATAGATCAAAACTTATGTATAGTCCATCAATCTTATAAAGCAGTGGAATGTGACAAACTAAGGAAAGAAAATCATGTCATAACAAATTTAAAAGACATCAAGACTAATGCTTTCGTGTCCAAATTAAATTATAGGATCAGACAAGCATGATGAGGCTAGACAAACAATGGCTGTAAAATGATTAGGAAAAGTCAATTAAATATTACAAATAATCATATCAGTGTCTCCCTAACTAAGAAAAATAACCTTATAGATTGCTGAACTCAGATCTAATGTAACCCAGATTAAATAAAGAGAACTATCTGAATGCCTTATAGTTTGCAAAATCTTATCAGAAATGCATTAACAGAAATATAATACATTTGAAGTACGTCAGCAGATTCTGTTAATTAAGAAGCTATATCTGGTTTCCCAGGACTTTGAAGTACAATCTTATATCACCAGAGATGATCCTATTAGTTGTGTCAGAAAAGCTATATCTGCCTGACTTGTTCTTGGTAGCAAGGCAAAACTGGATTCACTCCTGCAAACCTGTACGCATCTCAGAGGGACACACCCAGGCCTAGAGAACTCACCTGCATAAATAGTCCTCACAAACGTGTCAGGGGACTTAATTTCAATTATATCCGAGATAGGAGCCACGTCAAGTTTCGCTGCCACTCTGGGAAGTAGACTCTAAACATTAAGCAGAGATCTATTTAGCAGCACATCTTGTTGTTCAATTAGAAAAGCACATAACATAGTGATTCTGTCCTAATTCTACTGTTAGAATTATAGCCGACTAATGGCAGCATGTGTAAGAATCCCCTGGGGTACAAACACCTTTTAGATAAGGGCAGTTGCACAGAGGAGGCAGACTCAGCCTTTGGGATAATACATTTTCTGTATGTGTAAACCAGTAGTTCTCCACCTGTGGGTCCCCAGATGTTCCTGGACTGCAACTCCCAGAAATCCCTTCCAGCACAGCAAGTGGTGGAGGCTTCTGGGAGTTGCAGTCCAGGAACATCTGGGGACCCACAGGTGGAGAACCACTGGACTGTAAAATATAATTCTGGGTGACACGTGCATTGCATTAACTTAGGACCACTGTTCTGAGAGCAACATATCTGGGGTGGCTTTCACGCAGACTGACCTTCCCAAAAGCAGATGCTCCGGCACAGATGTGGGTGTAATTGAACTGCTGCTGAGTCGCCAAGATCAATGGAGTCAGCTCCTCTGGGAATGAGACAAACGGGTCAGAGCACTTTTATAGGGTCCAGCAGAAAGCTGGCTGCAGGAAATCTCAACGAGAAGCAGTGTTTGAGAAGAAGCCTCACCAGGAAGAAGTCCTTTGTACGCCTCATGCTGGGCCAGGAGAACCTTAGCAACCCCTTGTACCTTCGTCAGCTCTTCAGCTACCTATGGGAAGAAATGTCTTCTATTGCTGTTTGTTAGCACATACACCGAGTTTACGATGCTACAGCCCAGTGAAGCGGCACAGTCAAATTTTGCTTTGCAAGCATAATCCATTCTGGAAACATGCTTGTAATCCAAACCACTTTTTGATCAAAGCGAATTTCCCCATAGGAAATCATGGATAATCAGACGATTCATTCGACAACCCAAAAATATGAATAGAAAAATGATTACAATACAGTAAAAAGCAAAAGCAAAGCGTTCTGCTTATATACCACCCCATACCACTTCAAGTAATCTCTGGGTGATTGCCAGTTTTTAATTACAGTATGCAGGCTACACATTGCCCCCCCTCCACCCAGCAAGCTGGGTACTCATTTTACCGACCTCGGAAGGATGGAAGGCTGAGTGAACCTTGAGCCGGCTACCTGGGATTGAACCCCAGGTTGTGAACAGTGTTTTGGCTGCAGTACATGCATTAATATACTCTTGTCATATTCTGTATTGAATGTAACTGGCAATAAAGCAGTAGAGGAAAGGGCCTATAGCTGCAGGCCGCCTGACCCAGAATAAAACGAACCCTTCCTAAGCTTACTGTTGCATGGAAAAGCAGAGGACAGTCCATAGGTGCTTTAAAGTGACAAAAGGTACATTAGTGCCGGTGGTGGACACCTTCCAAAGTTCTGGGGGGGGAAATCACTTGATTTCTGCCAAACACTGCGGCCTGAGACCAAGCATGGGAGGCGATCACCCACAATCCCACAGTGAAAGAGAGATTTTAAGAACCATTGGCTCATTTGTGATCATGCGACATACAGCCCTATGTACTACTTCAGGCATGTCCAAACTTCAGCCCTCTTGATGTTTTAGACCACAACTCCTAGAACTCTAAGCTTAGATTGCCAATGACAAAGGGCTGTGGGAATTGCAGTCCAAAACATCTGGAAGGCCAAAATTTGGACATGCCTGTACTACTTGTACTGCAAGACATTGCTCACTTATCAAGTTAAAATTTATACGAAATGTTTTCTTGTCTTGTGGAACACTCGCAGAACAAGGTACTCGCCATCCAAGGTTTTACTGTGCTTGCTAAAAATTCAGAGCCCTTCTTGATCAAAAACAGGCAAAACAGGGAATTCTCTAAGCTCTAATTTTGGCATACAGTCAAATACTGCCTTTTTCTTTTTGTTTGTTTTTTACCTTTTCACAGTTGGTGCCAGCTACCAAACATGAGACATCTCCTCCAAGACGTTTTGCGGCACTGATGGCATTTAACGTAATAGGCGTAAGAGACTCGTTTGCATGTTCAGCGATTACCAGGGTACTTTGAAACCGGTGAAGCAGTGAGACCTTGAAAGCAAAAGAAACCCTTTTTAAAACACTGGGAGGTCATACCCAGGATTCTGCATGGCAATGTACTTGTATTATGTTATGCACGCCAGCCATGTTGCTGGCTTAAGCAACAGCAGTTCATTAAGTCAGAGGGTGTTTGCATGCAACTTTCAGGTATTACACATGGCATGGCACTTCTACCTCATTCTCTCTACAGTGGTACCTTAGATAACGAATTTAATTCGTTCTCCGAGGCAATTTGTTATCTGAAAAAAATCGTTATCCAAAATGCAGTTTCCCACAGGAATGAATGGGAAACCAATTAATCCATTCTGGAGCCTAGGAAATAGACACAGACACCTGGTTTTTTGCTCAAAACTCTTTATAAAGTGCACTTTAAAGGTACAGATGTGATGCAGCCCGAGATAACTCTTTTTTACTGATGCATGCTAGAATTTCATTGTCCGAGGCAGCCCATAGAGAAAATTCATTATCTGAGGCAGCCCTATACCTAGAAATTGCAATTTGTTATCAGAGGCAGCCCTATACCTGGAAATTATTATTCATTATCCGAAAAATTCATTGTCGGGAGCATTCGTTATCCGAGCTTTTAATGTATTTATAAATACAATACATACATAAGTAAAAAGCTCCTCCCTATTAATTTTAGAAGAGCCCAGTCTTCCTATAGACAGTGGTTCCCAAGCCTGGGTCCCCAGATGTTCTTGGACTACAACTCCCAGAGATCTTGGCCGGCAGAGCTGGTGGTGAAGGCTTCTGGGAGTTGTAGTCCAAGAACATCTGGGCACCACTGCTACAGGAAGAATAATGTTCTTCCCAGCTTTCTTTCCCTTACCGTCTCCAAAAAACGAAAAATCCCACCCAGAAGTGGGATTTTCACGGCAGGCGTAAGATAATTTAGAGGTCTAACTGAATGCCTTCTTTTGTAGGCAGCCAAGATAATTTGTTACGTGGACAATGATTTAAGTTTCAATTTATAACTAGGGTCTGAATCACATAGGTTCCCGCAAGGTATCTGACATACCATCTCAAGTGTACTAAATCATACCAAAGAGTATAAAACTTCCTAGATCATTTGAACCGAATTACCAGTAACAAATTGCTTTATTGTCGCTATATATCAAAAACCATATTTTTGATTATGTTTCAGACATAATTTTCTGCAAAAAGTTACAAGACAGTAAGCACAGTTTGACAAATAAATCCATGCTTTCGTGGCACCAAGCCCACACTGGTTAAAATTTATAGGCTTGTCGCAGAGCAAAATGCAACGTACTGCTGAAATATTCAGGCTGAAGCATATAAAGGAGATAACAGGTATCTTAGAAGTCAAGCTAGCCTTTTTCAAAGAGGAGGCATATTTGGAGCAATTTTTATTACATACCAGGCGATTACAGAATATATTGCAATACATTTTGCAGTACAGATAATATCTGCTAGATGTTATCTGAGGACTCAGAAGCCAATTTCATAACAACAAATCAGTATCAGAAATGGAGAGGACTGTGCATGTCCAGGGCCATTCTCTTCGTTTTTATCCACTCACAACAACCTTATAAAGCAGGATGTCTCACCGTGAGCTCCTTTTAATAAAGGTTTCAAATACTGTAAATGTAATAAATACATAAAATGAGTCTTCAGCTGAAGGGTCAAGGTCTCATGTACCAATGGCTAATAAATGGGGACAACAATAAGTGGAGTTGGCCACCAAGCAAATACTGCCAGGGAGCAAAAGCAAGGTATTAGGCTCAAACCTTGCTTTGTAATTTTCTTATGCAGAGATTCAATCTGGGTTTTTTTTGAGCTGAGCAAGGAAAGGGCTTTTTGCTCTTATTCAGCAAGGCGAGAAGGAATGAACAGAGAAAGC
This sequence comes from Phrynocephalus versicolor, assembly GCA_023846285.1. Taxonomy (NCBI): domain Eukaryota; kingdom Metazoa; phylum Chordata; class Lepidosauria; order Squamata; family Agamidae; genus Phrynocephalus; species Phrynocephalus versicolor. Next base: position 3,846,431 of record JAHTLZ010000252.1, read on the forward strand.
AGCTGCTGGCCTGAGTGAATGAACAACACTAATACCCTTGGGCCGACGCGATTGAGGGTATGTATCTGTTCAAGGATCGGTGGCAGATCGATTATGCCCTAGTGTTGGTGACAGCACTGGGACTTTGAATGGAGTCCCTTCTCAGCCAATAATGTAGCAGAGGCTGGTTCAACACTCAGCCTCTGTCTAATCTACCACAAAAACATCCTGAGTTAACACAGATTTATGTGCACCGCCTTCAACGGTATACAATATTCATGAAAACAACAGGCAACAACAAGCAACTGTTAGTGAAACCATGTAACCATGCTGGGCAATCATACTCATCTGTTGCAAAAAAAAAGAAAGAAAAAGTATACTCCCATATCTTCAAAAGCTAACAGAAACTGTAACGGGTCACCCAACAAAAGAAACTTGGCATCAATCACTAGCAATTGTTACAATTTCACATTTGCCACCAGACTCTTTGGGGAAATCTGTAGTAGAGACACAGCGCTGGCACTCTTGTGTTGCAAATTTTGTATGCCAGTACTGCTGGACTTCCTGGTTTCAGGAAAGGGGGACAGTCCAGAGGGGTAAAACACTCGCTTTGAAAGCAAATAATGCCAGTGTCAATTCCTGGTGCTTCCAAACAGGACAAGGAAATTGCCATTGAATTACCAAGACAGCATTATGGAACCACCATTTGTACAAATGTGTGAAATTCCAGGCACTCCCTGACAAAACAAATTAACTCTCAACCTGTGGGCCCACCACCAGATATTTATACTACTGTACTGAGATATCCAGCCAGCTGACTAGAATAGAAAAAATTAAAATTTACTTCGGGGCTCCTACATCTTGGTGATGGATATCCCCTCTTAAGTTTATAAGTACAGTAGCTGGAAAAGGTGTGTTAGTGGAAAAATTTAGGGACAACCCTGGAGAAAAAGTGACATTTCTGTTATCATTTTACACAATACTAGTATATGTTGGGGTGGTGTTTAAAAGCTGAAGAATGATTCAGGTTTAAACCTCAACTTAAGCACAAAGCTAAACCAATTGACCTTGGGTCAGTCCCCCTTCCATACCTTGCCATGTTGGAAAGGCAGGGTAAAAAATACCAGTACAAATATTAAGCCTGGGCCTTCCACCAGCCCACTGAGGTCAGCAAGGCTTACCTCTAGCAAATAGGCCTATAGCAGGGCTTGGGCTCCCGGTGATAGGACGTCTTATCTTGAATTCCTTTCTGGGAAGGCAGTGTTGTCTAATGGTAAGCAGTCTGGGCTTACCATTAGACAATACTGGGCACACACACACACACACACACCGTATACATATAAATATATACACACACACACACACACACACACACACACACACACACACAAGTGTAATAACACAAGAGAAACAAGCCAAACGGAGAGGAGCCGGGCACGACCTTTGCCCCAGTGGGAGCGCAGCAGCCGGCCAACTCTGCAGGGAGGGCGGGTGGGGCGCGGCGCCAGCCCCTCCCCCTCTGCGGTTGCCAAGGCGACGGAGCGCGCGGGAGTGGCGACTTTCCGAGCTCTCTTCTTAGGCCCACTCACCACTCTCCGAGCCTGGCGCTGGGCCCTGAGAAGCCCCCGAAGGACACCCATGGCTTCCCGTCCTGGCCTCGCCTTCCTCCTCGTCTCCTCCTCCTCCTCCTACCGTGAGACGGGAACTCTCGCGAGAATTCTGAAGGGGCGGTGGGGAACGCAGAGGCCGCGTCCGCCATCTCTGGTAAGGGAAGGGAAAGGCGGGGGGAGGAAGAGAGAGAGAGAGAGACAGAGAGAGAGAGAGAGCCTCTCATTGGCTGACCGCTCGGGCCAATCGGAGAAAGCGGGGGAAACACAAACTCCCTCATAACTGTCACGGGAGGGGAGGGCGGGACTGGCCACGCCCCTTTGCCTCCTTTTGCGTTGCTAAGGGCAACCGAAGCCCCTATGGCCCTATTTTCTTTGGGACTGCAGTTTCCATAATCCGTTCCCACTGCACAAGCTGGGGTCCCTAATGGAAATGTTTGGCAGAATCATATACAATAGGACCCCAATCTCTGCTGGCGATTGGTTCCAAGCCTTCCCGTGAATAATGAAAACAGTGCATAAGAGAGAACTCCAAAATGTCCCCAAAATTGCTGTTTTGTGATACAGTAGTAACTTGCTTTACAGGTGCTGTTTTGCAACAGTAGCTTGCTTTACAGCTGCTGTTTGTGACAGCTTGCTTTGAGGCAGCTGAATTATTTATTTTTCCTCTCCCAACCATGGATAACTGAATCAGTGGATAATGAATCAGTGGATACGGGGTTCTACTGTAGAGGGCATTCTCTCGCTCCTGCAGAGAGCTCCCTCTGGCTCCTGAGGGCATGGTGAGGCAATATATAGTCCTCCAGACAGTGTTGGACTATAGTTCCCATCCTCCCCACAAGTGGCTCTGCTGTCTAGGAGTGACAGGAGTAGCAGTACAACAGAGGTTCCCCAAGTGGTCTATATGGGCCACCAGGGTGGCCCATGTCAATGAGAAAAAAAATTGGGGGTGCATGAAATGTAAATGCGGGTCCACTTGAGCGGACTCCATTTAGGCAGGTCATCATCGACATTTAGACGTTCTGTAAATGTCTTATTGTTATTACACCTAACACAGATTGTTTTGGCGCCATTTTTGAAAGGTTTGCATGCTACAAAAACCCGTGAGCAGCACTTGTGTCAGCTGCCAAAAACACATTTGAAGTTAATACGTTTAGGAAAATTCAATATTAGGCAGGCAGGGGTTCTACAGAAAACAAAACAAAAATCGACAAGTGCCCTACAGGAACCTCTGTTATAGAACAACAGAGGGCTGCAGGTGGCCCAGCACTAGTCACTTAAGAGTGCAAGGACTAGCACCTGGGGGCCATGCTGGAGGGAGTCCACCTCACCCCTTCATGTACCCCCTCCCCCACAGTTATAGCCCAAGCAGTGCATCTCTTCCAGGGCTACTGCGTGTGTTAACAATGACTTTGAAATCCATGGTTTGAACTTAGGTACGCCGTATTTTAGGGATGCCTCTCCTACCACATATATACCTGCCTGGTCCTTAAGATCTGATGGGTGAACCCCCACCCCCACCCCCCGCACATCCCAGGAGTGAGAGCGCAAGGCAGAAGATTATCTCAGTGGTAGCACCCCAGTACCCAGTGGTAAAGCAAAGCAAAGTGTTCTGCTTATATACCGCCCCATACCACTTTAAGTAGTCTCTGGGTGGTTTACAATTTACCTTGTATAAAGGAATTAATTTGTTCCAAATGAAATTCTGTTAAGCAAATTTTCCTTTATACAAATTTCCCATAGGAATGCATTGAAAATGGAGTAATTCCTAATTGTGACCATTTTATGTTGTACGGATTTGCCCCATAGGCGATTCTGTTAAGCAAATTTCCCCTATCTTTGGAATTTTTTATGTTCCACAGATGTTATGTTATACAAACCATTTGTTATACGAGGGTCCACTGTAATTGAATGCCATGCCATTCTTAGAGACTGGTCTGGCACCAAGATTGCTATTATTTGATACCAAGTTAACACTTAGTTATTCTCTCAACGTTTAATACCTAGGGCGATCATCGCATGCTCTGCAACCCTCCTAATTTCTGTTTTGGTTGACTTTGAATCGTTAAGTTGATTTAATGTCTTTAAACAGGCTTTAAATTATTTTGGTGTGATTTTTATTGATTGTATCCTACCCTGAGTTCTGTCAAGATCAGACAGGTTTTAAATATTGCAGTAAACAAAAGAAAAATTACAGATATGGGATACCCCACTACTAGTAATAGGTATTATTCAATGCAATAATCGGGCAAGGTAGATCATTATTCACAATTTTTACATATGTAATCTGGGAGGGTGGCAACTTGACAAAAGCTAGTCACTGTGCCCAGGACTAACCAGGATTTTCTACCTAAGTTTCCCACACACAAGTCCACTGCAGTATTTCTTATTGACCACATGAGTTGGCTCAATCTGATACATGAGAAAAAAAGATCCAACATGACTGAGACAGATTGAAGGGCATCCAGGAAAAACACTGTATAAGGAACATATTAGATACCTCAGAAATACAAAGCAGCTTAAAAGTGATGTGGGCAAGGTGACAAAGAGAACAGCTGTGGTCTTTGAGAGCCAAGGTTAACACAATTCTGCCAGCTGAGCAATGAAGGAACAGAAAAGATTGCCCAATATTGCCTGGTGAAAGCCACATACTGTACATTGTACTTATTGGTTCCCCCATGAGTTCTCAACATCCTCCACAAACTCCTTCAGTTCTGTATCCTAATCACAAGTGTCTTATACGCACCAGCGAAGGTGCTGTGAGAAACACACTAAGCGTATTGATTCCACTTTTGTGCGTGTCCCCACTGTTATTTGGCTTTTTTTTTTGTTTTGTTTTCAGGCAGCTTCTGGAAGCTCAGCTTAGTCCATCTTGCCAAAAATGAAGAAAACCAACTTTTATATCTAAGTGGAACATGCAGTAAATCTTTTCTCCCTGCCCTGAAACTCGACTTTGCATCTGCTCGAAAGGTGGAGGGGGCCCTTTTCCTCATCTGTCCATCGGTTGCTGGAACAGCTTTGGAAAGAAGAGACATTAAAATCCTCCCCAACCCCCAACCCCTTTGGTACTGCAGGACCTGGCTGCCAGTTGCCTCCATGACCTAACAGCTTCAAAGACCAGTCATGCAACACCAGCCTAGTATGGTATCCCCATTTCAGGTGGACAGATTTACTACTCCTTCAGCCGACGCCCCTTCCTGAGACGCAAGGCAAGCCCCATTAAATCTGCAGAGCCCATTTCAAGCTTGGAGGCTGGTTTATTCACCTGCTTAATTTACGAGCTTCCAGGAGTTTTTTTTTTACGGAATCCAGCATCTTTGGGCTCAGGATTCGAATTTCATTGGACAATATGAACATGATTAAAGGAGAGCTCCCTGGAATGTGGTTTGCGTTGTGGCTCTGGGAAAAAGCAGATGATGCCGAACACTTCCAAAACCATTGACAAGCTTAATCCTTCTGAGGACAGGCTGTGCAAAGACATGGACCGGGCAGGACTGGAGCGGCCACGTTGACTCAGATGCACACTACTGCACTGTCGAGACTGGCGCCTTCCTGAATTCAAAGCACAATGGGTACTGTCCTCCAGTTTTTCCAACAATAGTGGCTCCTGCAAGCTCCTAAGAGGCAACCCCCTTGAACAAAATGTTGCATGTCCCAATACCAATACTTGCAATACTATACAACACCAATATATGCAATACAAGGTTGCATGCCCCAGTACTTTTAATGCTGTCAGATGTCCATGTGCTAGAAAGGAAGCCTCCCTAAGTGAGGAAAGGCTGGGATTAAACACAAGGAGGAGGAACAGGAATAGGTTTGCCAGGTGAAATCTATAGATTCCAAAGGCCTTGCGTTCAGACTGGATGGCAGCATGAACACCGAGGGCAAATTTCTCTCAGCGTTAACTCCTACGTTATACTGAAATCTTTGAACGGTCAGCAAACATCAATTGGATCAATACAGAGAGCCGTGTGAAGCCATATGGATTTGTGACACACACACACACACACCGTAACCCCACGAGAACGTGAAATCCATTAATGGCAATCTCCTGTCCATAAAGTTTCCTCCTCTCTTTGAGCCAGATGACAACGCATTGCAGATAATCTCTCAAACCTCTCTCTTTCCTGTCAACGGGCTGAGGCCGAAACGCAAGCAGGAGAAAGGCAGAGAGACAGAGAATCCACCAGATTTTGTCTCACAATGAATTATTCAGCCTCCCCAAGAGGCGTACCCTCAAAATATGTGGTATTTTTTTTTAAAAAAAAACGATGTTTCACAAACGAAGCAGCAGCAGCAACAATAATCTGAAAACTGCAGAACCGGAAGGGAACCTACATAATATCGATCATTAAGTGCAGCCCTGAAGGAGCTGAAATGAGGAATCAAACTCCAACTTCTTCCTTCACAGCCAGATGCCTACACTACAGAGCTATGTGGCATGCTTGTTCGTGGGAACAGCTGTTTGTTTATTTGTTTGTATATCACGCCAATTTTCCCAAAGGGGAACTCTGGGCAGTTTACACAACATAACATAAGAAATCCAAGAAAAATAATAAAAACAATGAATGAAAACAAAAATACACAGCAACAACACGTAAATGGCAAGAAGCAAAGGCAACAAATAACAAACACATTAGGAGAACCCTGCATTATTAGATAGTTGAGGGAGCAACGGGCAGTTATGGAGTGCTAGGAGGGCCTAATCACCCCTTTTCTTTTCTTTCTCTAGTTATCTCCAACATCTCCGCTGTAGTTCTGGAAGGACCAGGGATGGGATCTTGAGTGGCAGGACTTGGCTGTCCCACCGGCAACTCGACCTGGACTTGACTTGGGCTTTCTTTTCAATGACTTGGACTCAATTCACGACTTGGAACTCACCCAACCTGCCACCTCAAGGATGACCAGACCAGATTCAGGTATGATCAAGGGAGTGGCGTTTGTCATTTATATATGGGCCCCATTTTTTCCCAACCCTCAACAGATATTGCAAGAATTTGGGGTTTTCTTTCGGAAACCTGAAACCCCATCTATACTTAGCCTGAGTTTAAAGATATTGGGGGGAGGGGGAGGAGCAGAAAAGTATATGATTCCCAACAGGAATTCAAGGCACTGAACCAGCACTCAGTTATAGCATCGCCCTGTTCAGAAGAAGAAGCCGCTTCTGAGTACTCACTACATTATATATTAAGAGGTTCTCACCTCTTCCTGTCTCTCAGCACCTCATACTTGTTGAGAGTGTTCCTTCATTCTGCTTAATAATATGCGTGGCTCTGTCCTGGCTGGGGAGCTCAGGGGTGGAGGTATCTGAGGAGCAGAGCCAAAGGTTAAGAGTCTGGTTTTTCCACTGCATGTAGAGCCAGCCTGGGTGGCCTGGGGCAAGTTCCACAGTCAGTCCCAGACCACCTGCAGAAGAAGGGAATGGTCAACCTGTGTACTGTATTGTCTGTGTACTGTAGGGTTGTCATATGTTGGAAACCAACTTGATAGCACACAATCCATGACAAAGGTTGCTTTAATTTGTTTGGGTTTCTCTAAGATTCTGGTGTTGCTATTTAGGCTGCGGCTGCTTTGAACTGCTATGTTTTGTTGTGATTTCATGTGGCATTTTAAATTTTCTTTTTAAATATCAAGCCAACCTTTAAGATACTTTGTATATATCAACAAAAAAGGTCCTGAACTCTGACTATTTAGTGAACTCACTCTGTATATTCTGGCTAACTTGTTGCACATCCAACTTCCTTTATTTATGTACTTATTTGTTTATTTATTTTGATTACTATTCAGCTATCTACTGCACACTGAAGCTCCAGGTGTCTTAGAAGTTTGCTGTCATTCCCAATATCCAATAGGATTTTTTTTCAGGTCAGATGTCCAAGGAGTGGTCTACAATTGCCAAAATTCCAGTGAGTTTTCACAGTGGAGCAGAAATCTGAACCCAGATGCCCTGAGTACTAGTTCATCATTCCATCCACCACATCAGTCCTCCCCATTGAAAATATCAAATAGTACATTTAAATGTGTGTCCCTCCTGCCTATGCGTGTCACCACATTTTGGTACACTGAAACAAATCAGAAAAAAAAATTGAAAAGGTACAACAGGACTGGAGTATGTATGTGAAGCTGTGAGGAGCAAGGCTTCTCTACGCTTCTGCACTAGACACGTTTCTTTCTTAATTACCATGTGTTTTGCTCATTAAAAGCACGACACACCCCCTTTTTAATCTGATTTTAAGCTGCCAACCAAAATATCAGCTTCCAGGGTGATGAAGCAGAAGTAATTTTTTTAGTGGAGTTATCAAGCTGTTAATGAGAAATAAAACAGGTTGGGATTTTTGCCTTCTTTAAATAACAAAATAAGCCTAAATCTTGACGTGGGAAGAGCTGCCAAGAAAATTAGCTCCTTTGAGCCAATTATGGGTCCATGGCTTAGAATAAGCACAAAGCTGTTCACAATTTAAAATAGGTGGGGTTTTTTTTAAAGTAAATAGAGCTCTACTTTTTAAAGGGCTAAGAAAACATGGGAAATGAAGTAAGTTGGCTCAAGTCAATTTGACCACTAGGATAAAAAAAAACCCAAAAGCCTATAGTCCAGAAACAGGTTTGCCAAATAAAACCTGTTATCCTGTATCGTGGCACAATTTTTTGTTGTTTTAGCTTCAACAGACTAACAAGGTTGTTACCACCACCACCACCACCCGGAAATTTCATCAGTAATTCCATGTTTCATATTCCAGGAGGCTAGCTATCTTAATCTTTATAATAGTGCACTGTTGCAGGGCATGTTAATATTTTTTTTTGGTTTTGCTTTACTGTTCCTTGGGATGACGGCCACTTTGATCCCATTGCCAAAGCGGCTTTACAAATTAAAAACGATGATGGTGATAAAGGGGAAGGAGAAGAAATGGAAGTAGATGACGTCTCATTTGTCATTCCTACATAGTTGGCCGGATAGCTTCTTTGCAGTTTAGCTATCTAGCTGCAGAGCCCGGGGCTGGGCATTTGACTTCCCATTGTGTCTCTTGGAACAAGAGCCAGCCTGGATGACCTTGGGCAAACTGCACAGCCCCAAGGCTCCCCCAAAGAAGAAGGGAAGGAGAAACCATTTCTTATTAATCTCTACATGAAAAGAGTTACTGCCAGTCAGAATTGGCTTGACAGCACATTGTTGTTGTTGTTGTTGTTGCTGTTGTTGTCGTCATCACCACCACCACCACCACCACCACCACCACCACTACTACTACTACTACTACTACTACTACTACTACTACTACTACTACTACTACTACTACTACTACTAC
>JAHTLZ010000252.1:3898356-3913296 GCA_023846285.1 Phrynocephalus versicolor
TACCCAAGGCAGCCTGCAAACACAGTAATATATTAAACCATTATGTGGAAAATTTTATTGAAAACAAGTAGAAACAATTCAATCACGGTCTTGTCAAAATGAAATTAAACCACACTCAAACCAATAAAACCAGTTACGTCTTTAAATAGTTAAAATCATCAGAGTAGATTAAAGAGTGGATTAACTAATATCATAAACCAATTTTATAAAGCTATGTCTTCCGCCCTTCTTAAAAGTGGAACATCTTACCCATACGCCTGTTTTTCCAACTGAGAAGCTTTGAAAAAGTCTATAACTGCAGGCTATATTAAAACTGGCTGTATTAGACCATCCTTAACTGTTTTTGAGTTAACCGTGTGCGGTAATTTTGTTGGGCACCCCTTGCGTTGCCTTGATCAAAAAGAGGTACCATCATTTCTGCATCAGTCATTCGAAAAGAGCTCAGTGGAACACCACCTACTCGGTGTGACTCAATTCACTCGAAGTGATTATGCTGCAAAATTGAGTTGAGGGCTAAGAAATCTGTTTTTGGATTATCGGCAGCAGGACACCAGGAAGCTTATGAGGCCGTTTCTACATAGTCTGCCTTTTCAGCCTCGTCTCATACCCCTCTAAACGTGAGCCGCGAGAACAGAGTTCCCCCGCAACCCAAATCCCAAATTCTCCCATATGGCAAGCATTTATTCCCCAGTCTTGGGGTGGGGTGGGGGGGGCAGATCTCTCTTTGTCTCCCATTCGGGAAGGACTCGCTCAGAAGCCAAAAAGGATCTGAGCCCCAGGAAGGCACGCAGATAAAGTGTCTCACCCTGATAGCGCAAACGGAAATGTAAGCACAAATGCGAGTCTGTTTTCAATTTTAATGTTGGAGCAGAAAAAAAAAGAACCCCTGCCTTTCAGACAGCCTCTTTGTTTATTTGTTTAATATTGTTAGATTGGATTGGTTTTGAGTGTTTTTTTGGGTGGGTGGGTGGGAGGGAAATGGGACAGCTGAACTATTCCCCCAAAGCCTGAGAACCATACTACAGGCTGCTGAGCTGGCCATGTTCACTGTGGACCAGCAATCAAAAACTCCAGCATGAGTGCTCAGTAAATCAACCTCTGTTTGACAAAGGCTGCACTTCTCCAACCAAATAACGGAACGTCAATTACTCTCCTGGTAAAAGCAAACAAGGCCTTATCCTAGCAGGCGTACCACTTTCCTCCTACTGACGCGGACAAGCTCAAGTTCAGTGCTTTCCTCTGGCCATTTGGCTGTTTTATGCACGGGACCCGGAAAAGGTTGTAAGATACATAGCACAGCAATATGGTCGCCTTTTTAGACATCTCTCTGCTATTTGTCTAAATTGAAGGTTCTGTGGGTCTTTTTTTTTTTTTTATCGCCTTGCTTCATTTTAACAAAAAGGTTTCATTTTATGGTGTGTGTATTTTAGTTTTAGTTTTTGAAACTGTATGAATATTTTTGCTATCAACAAACCAACAAAACTGTTTATAATATAAATAAAATGATAAACAGATAATGACAACAATTCTGCCCTTCGTGTGTCCTTAATATACTGAGTTATAAAATACCGTATACAGTTTTGAAAGTACCCTGTAAGACATTTAAACATCATGCCATTTAGGTAGACCAGAGGTGGACCAAATTATAAAAGAGAAGCACTAAAAAAAAAAGGGGGGGGGGAAAGCAATGGATCTTCATTGAAATAAAACACAGTCCTTCCAGGAGTACCAGATTTAAAGCATGGAAGACATTTCCAACTCCATAGAGCTTTTTTAAAAATATACCTGCCTATCAGGTGTGTGCATGGGTACTGATATATAAATGTTATATTATATAACCTGTCCAACAGAATACTGGTAGGTAGAAAGGTACAGCTGATTGTCAAATGTGTGAGCAAGCAGAAATGACAGCTAAAATCAACGAGAGATTTTAACATCTGAATATTCAAAATATAGCCGACAATAAGATTGTCAACACTTTGCCTCTGTAATGTAAAATAGGTAAATACATTAGCAACGGCTTATCTCTTTGTGTACGCTACATTATGTTAAAATACATACCGTCTGTTAGACAGGCTTCAAAATAATCAGTTCAAGAACCCCTGTGTCTGTCATTCAATAACAGTTCTTTAAAATTGCATGAGAACACCCTGCACGTTTAAAACGAAAGGGATCTGAAACGTCAACCGAAATTTTTCCGTACACGTTTAAGGTGGTGAGGATTCTCAGAGCATCGACAGATTTTTCATTTTGCACCCTTATTGCGTGCAAAGTTCATGCCTCCCCTCCTTCTTTGCCAGCAATGGCTCAGCAAAGAGGGCAGAGGTATGATTTCCCCGACAGACACACAACACTTGAGCAGAAGGCTTACCTGGATGAAGGTGGCCAGCAGGACACAGCTCATTTCCTGCTCCAGAATCAGCTTGTTCTGGGGGTTATTGTAGCACGCCGCAACGAGTGTGGGAAACAGCACTTTGACGAGGCGAGGGTCGCTAAAGTACTGGAAAGGCAGCTGACAGAGCTTCTGGAGGACGGTGGGATGACGGCCGGACTGGACAATCACCTAGAAAGCAGAAAGTAAACGGCAAAACCTTTGGGTAGCTGGGCTGGCTGAAAAGAAGGAAGCATGGATCCACCAAGACAGGACGGTTACCTGAGTGTTCATTCAGAAAAAGCTGTGCTGAACGTTGGATTCCCCCACCCGCCCCAGTTTTTAAATGCTCAGAATTAAACTTCATGACAGCAACATCTCAGAATGCACAATTAACAGCCACCACCCACAGCGTTAAAATCATCTTTGGGCAATGTATATCGTGGCTGAGCAACAATGACGAATTTACATATTTTTGACTCTAGAGGTCATAAAAGAGACAAAGAAATAACTGCAAGGTAGTGGCTGTAATTGCCTACAGAGGCAGACAAAACAAGCTGTTGAGGAGGTGGGTATGGGATTTTTGGGGGAAGAGGTGGGGAAAAGGGATTCCAGTCACTGATAAATCATCTTTCCAGATGTTGAAGAAATTAGGAAAGGAGGTGAGAGCGACATAGCGCCAGAGATTATACAATGCATGGCATTTGGGTTTGGTGAGCAACAGGAAAAACTTCCTTTTATTCTTTTATTAGAATTTTAATCTATGCCACTGGTTTTAAAAGAGGAACCGTTTAAGTAAATAGGCTGCGCTATCAATGAAACAGGGGTCGCAATCACAGAGCCAAACAAGTGACAGGAACCTTCCCATGAAACTCTCGGAAATGCATTTGCTTGTTCCACAAAGTCTTGGCGATAAAACTGAGAACGGCCAACTGCAGACTGACCCAAAGGAAAATAACAGCAATTACAGTATTAATATTATAAGCAAACGGCTTGACCCAAATATTGTTGTTCTTTTTTTAAAAATATATAGGAACCTCCTGTACCTTTAGCACCACTTCAAAAATCTAAAGATGGTGACTGAAAATTGCGCTTTTTAAAAATCCAGCATTTTAGCATTTGACAGGTATGCCTACCCAGACGAGATTGCCGTCAGATTAAAACCAGAAGGACAAAAAGGGAGCGAGGGGCAAAGAAAGGGGAAAAGAGACGTAGTCGAAGCCACAGGAACATAAATTACAGGGATTTACAAGTTTTCAAAGAACTTTTAACAATTCACTAAGAACACATTCTCCGTTCATAATGCAGTTCAGGTCATGAACAAGATCAACAACGCAATAGTTCACATTTTTTAGTTCAATAGCCAGAATGAAATTGAAAACCCGTTCGTAAGTGCAGATAGGAACCTCTTAATTCTTCTAAATCCAAATGGAATTTTAAAGACAACCAAATATGCGAGCGTGTCCCTATACATTCAAGGCTTGGCTCAATCCCCCCCCCGTCCCCGAAATCTTGAGTGACCGTCGGCCCCTCCCTCACTGGGCCAAAGGACGAAGATTATTAAAGGACTAAAGGTATTACCTTGAAGCTACCTGTTGAGCCATGATGCTCACTTTGCTTCTTCAATCATAATTTCATCCGTGTTTTTCCTCCCTTTTACTGTTTTTATATATTCTTGTTGGGTGTCGGAAAAACACACTTAGAATCATAGAATCCTAGAGTTGGAAGAGACCTCATCGGCCATCGAGTCCAACCCCCTGCCAAGCAGGAACCCCTTCACAATATTTCCGGCAGATGGCCATCCAGCCTCTGCTTAAATACCGTCAAAGAAGGGGACTCTACCACCCTCCGTGGCAGCATATTCCATTGCCGAACAGCTCTCACTGTCATGAAGTTCTTCCGAATGTTCAAATGGAATCTCTTTTCCTGTAGTTTGAAACCACTTATTTCTGAATGGTTTAAAAGTGTGTCTGACATGATTCCAGTTCAACAACCTGCCGGACTGGTATGTAATCCAACATGCAAAGGACCTTCCGACGCCTACGACTGGGTGTTCTGTATCTCCCAGACCCCCACGATACGACCTGCTAAGCCCTGTGCCTCCTGTGTTACGTTCTTCTAAAACAAACTCGTAGACAAACGGAGTGTCTTCCCCTTTGTTTCCAACTAAAAGAGGGGGGTATGATGGCAATATTGCTCTTTAGGAGCGATTCCTGTAGGTCCGGCTTTTAAAGCAGGTTGGGTTCTGTTGAAGGAGTGGTGTGTGTGGATTCCTATCCAACCCAGTTGATCAGGCGGCTGCAAGCATGCAGAGGTAGGTAGGGCCTTCCTTGAGCAAGACATGAGGAACGCAACCCTTCTGGACAAAGAACAGAAGGAAACAATGGAGCGCCTTCGTTCTTTGTCAGAGCTTGGAGGGCGGGAAGCAGTGTTTGATCCAGAAAACTCTGCCTCCTGCCCTTTTATTTATGCTACGCAAAGGCTCCCTGGAAATCACTAACAGTGACAGCTAGAGATGGGCACGAAATGAACAATTTTTCATTTTCGTTTCGTTTTTTTTCATTTCGTTACATAACGAAACGACAAGCGAATTTTGTCTCTAAAATGAAACGAAACGAACAGAAACCCCGCAAATTTTGTCATGCGTTTCGTTTCCGTTACTGCAATATGAGTGAATTTCTTAAAATCCTAAAAAAAAAAATCACAAAAAATGAAATAAATGGTAACGAAATGGTAACGAAACAAATGAAAACAAAAATGATTTTTTTGCAAAAAAAATCATGAAAAACGGAAACGAACCGAAACGGACCCTCCAAACGACAAACAAAATGCCGTTTTTTAAAATTCGTGACCATCTCTAGTGATGGCTTTCAAGTTCTCGTGTGTTCTATGAAAGTCAAAACGGGAAGAGCAATAAAGCTTTCAGGCCTTCTGTTGTGTCAAGCTCCTCCTTTTTTCTGAGCTGGGCATTTCTTGGATCCAAAGGCATTCTGTTACAATTAATTTGTAAGTCATTTTTTCAGCAAGCTAGGAGACAGCAAGAGTGGGGTACAACACAAACAGAATTGTTCTGCAAACCCTAGACGCCTACGCTCTTCCGGTGTTCCGTCAGTGGTTCACGTACCATTAATTTACGAGAGGTACCCTCTCCTGCTACAGTCCTGCTAACCACGGAACAGGTTTCTCGGCATGCAAAAATCAGATAAAACCCTAGAAAATGGGTGGAACTGTAGTCAAAAGTGACACGTGTGCTGACACCCTCTCAAGCAGTGGTTCTCAACCAGTGGGTCCCCAGATGTTCCTGGACTGCAACTCCCAGAAACCCCTTCCAGAACAGCAAGTCATTGAATTACACAGCAGAATACGTCCGTGGCCTATTGAATAAATCAGCATATGCCAAACAAGCAGCTCTTAATGAATCATGTAAGATTATTACTGGCTGCCTGAAACCCACTCCTACTGAATAAAGCTGGCATTGGCCGTCCAGAAGTTATGTTGAGAGGTGCGAATAATGAATGAAACAAGCAAATACAGTACCAAAACCATCCACTTCATGGACACCCACTCCCTAGATAAGAGCCAAAGCCAAAACAATTTTTTTGCACATTTCTCAAGCTCTAATTATAAAACCAGTAGAGGCTGAGCTAAGCCTACAGAGCCCACCTTGCTGGATGAATCCTTCCGAATGTCTCCCATCAGTACAAGACTGTACCTGGACCATCTGGAAGTCACTCAAAGCAACGTAGGTAGATCAAAGAATAATCCAGTCAAATGGGGCTACTTGGGTACAAGGAAATTTTCTGCGCCCGTGGAGAAATTCAATCAATGCATTTCATTTGTGTCTCAGCGCAGCTAACGAAATGGCCAAGATACTAAAGTGAAAATCAGCCTAAATGTTTTAACAGTTCAATTTGATCTTAATTTTTGCCTGCTCATTCATAATTTTAAATAATGCAGGGCTCTGAGACAAATAAAGAAATATTGATTACTTAACAAAAAGCTATTCAGCAATCATAGAAATATGGGTAGAAAGACGTCTACCGTCAGGAATTTCTCCTTATTTTTCAACCCCGCTGATGGACACAATGCCTTCTTCTGCTCTCGTCTACTACAAAGATACTCGACGCAAGACTTCCTATTAATTCCCAGGGGAACGGAACCGGCAGCTACAAGAACGCATTGTTTGCGCTAAAGTTGAATGTTGTGTTAACTAAAGTGCAAAAGCTCACTCCCTTCTACTTGCCCATGCTCTTTCACGGCTCTTCATTCCCAATCCAGGCGCGAGTCTCGTAGGGACGTTCGGACTAAAAAGCTAATGGATCTAAAAGGCCACAGGCGGCCTCTCGCCAAAGCGGCTGCACAAATTGGAACATGACCATTAGAAAACCGATGGGCCATCGAACTCCCCGAGTGGAGGAGGGAGAGGCTCGATTCTTTCGTTCTCCTCCGTGACTCCATAAAGGGCTCTGGTGCTTTCAACGCAACAGGAGATGAACTTTGGCAGTAGTATATTACTGCCAGGAGTGAAATCTTCCGTTTAACAATTAAAATGCTAGCGTTTATCCGCAGCCTTGCATAACTTTGTGAAAGACATCGTTCATTGAGTAGTATGTTTATCTTATTGCTGCATGCTGACTTTGTTTTTTATATCTCGCTGTATTTAATTGTTTGTTGGTTGGCATTGATTGCCCTGTTAGCCGCTCAGAGTTCTACATGTAGAAGATAAGCGGGATACAAATATAACAATAAATAAAATAAATAAAAAAATAGTTTAGAGCATATCCTCTCTCTCTCTCTCTCTCTCTCTCTCTTTCTCTCTCTCTCTCTCTCTCTCTCTCGTCAGACCTGCATAATTTCGTTGCTAGTCTATAAACAAATCCCAGCCTTCTAAGCTTTTAATTAGAAGGGTATGTCACTGCCCCGGTCAGGCTCTTTTAACACCCCATTTCCCTTGCTTTCAATCTTCATCTTTTTGTTCAGATAAAAGATCTTCATTGTCTTTTAATAATTTTCAAGGTTTCCCCACCCCCACCCCCGCTCCCTGTGGTGTAGCTGGCACTATGGAAAACTAGGTTTCCAAGATTTAAAAAGGATCAGCTCGTGCAATTTTTACCTAGCAAAAAAGAGCAGCACGTTGAAAGAGGCGTGTAAAATGTACGCTTACTTTTCATCTAGTTACCCGGACGATTTTCATTTCAGAGCAAGCCTTGAGTAGGAAGGGTGCCAAGATTGTACCCTGTCACAAGTCAGGTCAAATTTAAAATTTGTCTCCTAAAAGAAATCTGTCAATTTTCAAAGAGAGACACTAGGAAATGAACCCCCCCCACCCACCCACACATTAGAGGTGGATCCTTTGTAAAAAAATAAATTAATAAATTAACCCAGAAATGGTTTCTGACATAAATAAATCTTCATTAACGGCAATGCAGATCCAATCAAGCCTTTGGTATCAACACAATTTGATGAACAGGACTCTATTTTACTCAATATTTCCATCAGTCAGCACCGATGCCAAAATGACCAACTGCAATCTGAGAACGCAACGTTATTTGAACTACAAGCTAATGGGATACGATTCAGGATTTTAAATATAGAGAGATGCCATCAAAAATATTTTCCCCAGGCCACTAATTCTATACCAGTCTGTCCCAAATATATATGATTCCGAATTATCAAGTTTCAGCATGATAATTCTGGAGCCTCTGGCCTGTAGGATGGCCAAAAGGGGATCAAGTAGAAGTTTGATTTTATATGGCTCAGTCCTGCCTTTAGATTTATTATTTGGGGCATCCTGGGAGAAATGAACAGTGCTCGCCATTTTTCTAGCACAACACCGAAGATCAGGGGCTCAAGTCCGCCACTCTGCAAAGACCTACCAAATTAAAAACATTCACCAATAATAAATGTGCAAGGAGTTCTTTTCTCTTCCTTCTGTTTTAATTCCCAATACAGTCATGTGGATGAAGCCAGCTCATCTGTCATTTGTGTTAATTTAATTATCAGGCTGCATTCAATTACCCAATATAAAATGCAAATGAACTCAACAGTTGACAACACATACTAATTGGGTTCATTAATTAGCTCAGCTAGCGAGGAGAAAACCGAAAGTGACTCGAGATGCAAGGAGTTGGTTAACTAACGGCAACATTTTTAATTAGAAACCGTAATCTTACTGTAAGCCTCTGATTGGCTTACTCAAAGACAAGAGCATTATTCTGATTGCTTCGTTTTCCCTTATGTCCCCATCTAGGCTGTCGGGGGACCCGTTAGGTAAATACATTTTTTTTGCTTTGGATAATAAAGAAGAAGGACCCTGACAGTTTGCAGGTGGTGTCGGTGAAAGTCCCTATACCTCCTTGGCCAACTCTGCAAACAAAGGAGAGCAAGGCCCCCTTGTGCAGACATGTGTCTCAATGCACAGAAGCTTTCTACAAGCCTGAATGCTGGTGTTGTAATGGATACAATGCGTGTCTTAGACCTATGATCTGGTCATATCCAATAAACGTCGTTTAATGGGAAGGCCGCTGTGTGTATTAATTTTGTCTTGCATCTACAGTAGGACTCCAGTATCCGCTGGGGATTGGTTCCAGGCCGTCCCATGGATAATGAAAACTGTGGATAAGAGGGAACGCCTGCCTGCCCACCCCCAAACTGCTGTTTCCTGACGGTAGCTTGCTTTATGGCCGCTGTTTGTGGCAGTAGCTTGCTTTACAGATACTATTTGTGACAATAGCTTGCTTTACAGCTTCTGTTTGTGACAACAGCTGGCTTTGTGGCTGCTGAATTATTTAATTTTTTCCCTCTGCCAACCGTGGATAACTGAATCAGTGGATAATTAATCAGTGGATACGGGGGTCCTACTGTATTTCTGAACTTTGCAGATGTACCCAGTCTCTTAAACTATCTACCTGTTTCTCTGAAATTAACCAATCAGGAGGAAACGGATCCTCTGTATCCTGATAGCTGAACAAATTATTTCGCAGTATTGTCAAGAAAAACACCAAACTGTGATTGTTCATTAACAACAGAGATCCTTGTGATGGATTCTGCAATTCCTTGCGAAGGTATTGGGGGTCACTGAACACTTGACAAACCATGATCAGCAGCAGTTCTTGCAACGGTTACGTGCCAAAGTACGGAAGCAATAAAAGACCATTTTTGCTCTGTCTCTCTACTTGCATGCCTGTTGTAAAAGAAGGGCTTCTCATCCAGCCACTGACCATGCCTTCAATTGCTTTGTTTCATAAGCACAACCGAGAGCACATGCCTTAAGCATCTGTTAGGCTACATCCTGAAAGCTACTGCAGCACTATAAGACGATACTATCTGGAGACACGAGACAGCCCTTGACTTCTGCCTCTTGGCTGTATATGCAGAGGCCACCTGCCAGGGTGGCACCCTGCCTGCTCGCAAGCTGGACAGACCTTTGCCCTAGGGGGCAACTGCCAGCAGCCACAGGCATATCCTGGGCAGGTCTCAGGGATCTTCACTGCATGCCATCCCTGGCACTTGTGCATGCCCCGGCCTTTTATAATGAGTCACACATCTGCCTCTTAATTTGTGCCAGAGAGGGGAGGTGGGGAACAGAAAAGAGGGCCAACCTGTTATGAGGAAGGGAGGGCAACATTTACCAGCCTTTTCTGCATGCCAGGCAGGACTTTTTAGCTTTGCGAGAGGAATTCAAAAGAGACACCCTTGGGAAAGTGCAGCAAACACATTAGCCAAATGGAGTCCACAGAGAACATCCGAGGGCGGCAGCAGGAGGCCCCGTGGAGGTTCTGGGCCTCCGTCTCGCTGAGGTGAGATCCTGCTTCATACGCCAAGTGGTGCTGTTGAGGTGCTCCAAAGGCTTGCACCAGGGATCATCCAAAGGGAGTGCAGCCAGAGAACATCAAGATTTTATCAGCTCCTGGCATACCCTCACAAAGAGAGGGAGAAGCCACCACGACCCAGATGAGCGGAGCATAACTGTGGCACGCAGAAGGCCCAGGTTCACTCCTTGACATCTCTAGATGGCTCTACGTCTGAAATCCTGAGATTAAAGTTAAAACGGGCAATGTCCCTTGAATTAAATTCTGCCCACCGTTATGACTGCACTTGCCGGGATGGATATCAAGCCTTTGGGAATCCATCAGACTACTGGACTCTAACTCCGTGAATCAACATCCCACGTTGCTTTTGAAAAGGGATGCATTATATATAAGCAGAAGCTAAGACCGACTGCTTGCAATGTCGTCTCTTGTGGAACCGCCCTGCTAGGAAAGCACAAAAAGGACCTGCTGCTTCCTTGCCGCCCAGGTGAACGAGACGCTTCCTTACCTGATTATCCAGGTGGTTGACAGTGAAATAGCCGATGCACACAATGACTTCATGCAGGAGCGCCTCGCAGGTATGCTGGGAGCAGTGCCACAACAGGGAGCTCACAATGTGCCGGAAGGCAAGGGACAAGCCTTCGGCCCCGACAATCGACTGTGAGACAAAGAGAGAGAAAAGACAGAGAGAGGGGGGGAATCAGAACGGGACCATTTGCAGATCATGAACGAAAACCTTGAAAAAGGCTGCCAAGAAATCCCAGATCTGCCAACCAGGCGTTCGTAATATTCGTGGCTCTTTAGTCTGGAAAAAAGGCGCCTGAGGGGGGATATGTCTGAGACGTACAAAATAATGCAGGGCATGAGTAAAGTGGATAGAGGGATGCTCTTCTCCCTCTCACAGAATACCAGAACTAGGGGACATCCACTCAAATGGAGGGCTGGGAGAGTGAGAACAGACAAAAGAAAATATTTTTTTCACCCAGTGTGTTGTTAGTCTGTGGAACTCCCTGCCACAGGATATGGTGATGGCATCTGGCCTAGATGCCTTCAAAAGGGGATTGGACAGATTCCTGGAGGAAAAGTCCATCACAGGGTACAAACGATGATGGAGATGTATCATCTCCAGGGTTAAAACCAGGGTACTTCAAGAGCCAGATTCAGGGGAGTGGTATCAGGAGACAGAGATCTAGTTTTGTCCGCTCCCAGATGCATCTGGTGGGGCCACTGTGAGATACAGGAAGCTGGACCAGATGGGCCTTCGGCCTGATCCAGCATGGCTCTTCTTATGTTCTTATGACAAGATGCATGTATCCAAAACCAGGTCTTGAACAGAGGAAGGATTTAAGCCAGAATTATAGGCCATGCGTGCTCAGGAATGCATAAAATTCGACAACCCATTCCCACAAGACCTCTGGGTACACGGGTACTTTAATTTTTACTACCTGTCTCAATTTAAATCTGAGTCCAGAAATGCTGGCCAGCTTAGTGGCAAAGGCTTCTGGGAACTTGGATGCTCTAAGGATTCCACCCCTTTCCCTCGGCCCCACAGATGCGTAGAGCTGCGTCCCAGAACCCCTGTGTGATGCTCCCTCTTAACAAGTGGAACCAAGAAGGAATATGTTATTCAAAACATGTATGTAAACCCTTTTGGGAAAATTCTGTTGAAAAAAATGGAACACAAATAATCTAAATAGTCAACCAATGAAGGTGACTTCCTCTCCCACAAATGTTTCAAGTCATCAACCAAGAAATATTAGCTTCTCTTCCAAACCTGCCTTTTCAGTGTAATCTTTGATCTCACCTGTTCCTCAGTGTACCTTAGCATAATTAAGTCTTCATACCTCTAGGGGAGGGAAGCCTTTACAGCAGCAAGGAGTACAGGGTTAACGGCAAAAGTGCTTAATACCCAATTTAATATGCCCTAGTGTTTGTGGACTACATCTGTTGAAGCGGGCTACGGTCCACGAAACATTGATGATGAAAACTCGCCAGGTTTTAAGGTAACACTGCATTCTTTAGCATCATTTAAAAGCACACGGATCTGTCCGCCACCAACTCTCTCGACTTCCCTTTCTCTGTTGATGCCCCCCTAAGAGGAAATCTGGAATGTAAAGTCTCTGCGCTCTGCCAGGGGAGCCATGCACACGGACGGCCAGAGTACACCCATCCCCCGTCCTGGTTGCTGTGCTGGCTGCTGGCCCAGGAAGCCTCTTAAACTCTCAAAGGGTCTTTAGCAGGGGGACACCTCTGCATTTAAAAAAGCCGCTGTTTCTGGCGTGCGGCTTGGCAGATGGTTTGCAGCTGCCTCTCTCAACTCACTAGGGCCTTCTTCACCGCTTGGAGAAACTAGCTGGCGCAGGGAACTTCTTTTCACACACACCCCCGCCCCCAACTCCCGATTCCATGTCTGGAAATTCTGCACTGGGATCCCCCCTCTCCTTGCCCAAAGCGATCCTTTTAAAACAATGAATTGGTGTTGTGCAGTCGCATTTTTTTTCAGATTTGCAGGCCGTGGGAGGAGAGAAAGACTCGAGCCGCTTCGAGCGAGCGCAGAGAACGGGAGAAGCCTGCTTTATCTGTACAGCCCGTGGCTTCTATTTAATAAACATGTCAGGCAGAAAAAGGGAGGCAGGGTCAAAGGGGAGAAATGATGCATGAGGCGCAAACATCAAAGTCGACTCACTTGAATGAAACCACCCTACAGGCCTGTGGGAAAATAAGTGTCACTTAGGCTTCGTTGGCTCCCGGTCTTGTAAGCCAGGGAGCCGTAACAGACGGGCTCAAGCAATCTGGAAGAGCCGATACACACAGTAAGCAGCCCAAAATTCAGGGCCAAGCTGGTTTCCTCCTCCCCCCCCCCATCTTCTTCCTCCTCCTCCTCCTTTCCCACATCCCAGCTCTGCTCTAAATGAGAAAGAGGTCACTTCCCTTACCCAGATTAATGGACCATCCTAGTAATTCCACTCTCGTATGGCAAGAACAGCCTGGTTGGATCAGGCTCTGAAGCTCTCACATCCAACCAAGGGTTCACGTGGTCGCCAGGGGGAAGCCCCCAAGAAGGACAAAACCAGAAGAGTGCCTCTCCCGACACGAATGGAACACGGCCAACCCATTGATGCTCTACAGCAACTTAGGCGCCTGGAGCCACGCCACTCCAAATGAACGGCACTTGTACATTTTACAGGCACCGGGGATGCTAAGGCGCTGCCCATTCTGCGTTGGACCACAAGAGCCATTACCCCAATATTGTTGACTCTGGCTGGCAGCAGCTCCCCACTCCTCCTTAGCTCTACCTGGAAACCCCATGCCTTAGCTACCGTATTCGACTGACCCTGGTTTTTTTTTTTTTTTAAGGGGGGAGAAGTCACAAACCAAATAGGATAGGTGCATTTCGGCTGGTGTTTTAACATTTTGCAAAAATCCAAAGAAGGCATCTTGAGGGGCATTCTCAAAATTCTAAAAAATTACACCCAAACCTTTGGCCCTCCAGATGTTTTGGACCACAGCTCCCAGAATTCCAAGCCTACTGTGATGGGGGGGGGGGTTCCTGCATGGCAGGGAGTTGGACCGGATGGCCCTTTGAGGTCTCTTCGAACTCTTATGATTCCATGGCTGCTGAATGGGGTTTTAAGAACAGAATGCTGTCCCTTACTGCACTGAATGTCTTATTATTATTTTTGTACTGTATTCATTGATCCTTATATACTCACTGTTCTAAGCTAAAACACTGTCTTTACACTGTTGGGAGACAGAGGAAGGTAGGTTTAAAAGAGTTTAAGTAAAAATAAATCTCATGCAGCAATGAGCATGCCATTAAGCGATTCCACCTAGTACCCACTGACAGACTTCTCCTCCTTAACCAATGAACATCAAGTCCGTGGAGACGATCCATGCCAACACCAAAGAAATAAATGAAACACGCATGCACCTAGCCATCATGACATTGCTTTAGCAGAACCGGGCACTGCGCTTTGTCGGGCCCTTATGCCCCCAAGTCATTTGCTACTGGGGGTTATGTGGTGACATGTTCCCGGGACAGGTCCTTTTTTTAGACAGCACATGTTCGCTTCTACTCTAATCCAAGTGCTCGCTGTTTACTCTGCCCTGATAACAGGAGGCCAGGGGGCATGGAAGCTTGTATATAAAATGGAAGAAGTCATTTTTCAAGGAAACTATGCATTTCCTCTTTCACCAGTTCTAATGGTGGCTCGGTAGGTCCTGCGTTGCTTCTCCCTGACACCTTCCCCTTGTTTAGACGCTGAAGATAAATGGGAAAGGTACCCCTGTGAACTTGGGGATGGTTTCCACGCCCAAGAATTTCCAGCCTGCCCGTCGTCTAGCACTTGAGCGGGCTGCCTCCTCTGCGGCGGGTTCAACCAAGAGTCCCTCTGAGAAGACTGTTTGTGTGTGAGCGTTTTTAATGTTTAGTATTTAGCAGCTTTTCAACATTTAGTATTTTTAAAATGCCCAAGTGACTTCCTATATCCAAGCAGCTCGCGTTTAAGGCTGCAACTTCAGCTCGGCCCTTCTTAAGAATACATGGATTCGAAGCTCTCTTTTTACAATTCCAGGGTGCACCAGGCATGTGCAACAATCCGAGAGGAAGTTGCACGTTCCCTGAAACTGAAAAAAGTAGTCTTTAATCAACGGCAACCCACCACCAGCAGCATTGTTGTTCTCACTCTGGAAGGGGAATCTGAGAAATGGGATCTATCTATCTATCTATCTATCTATCTATCTATCTATCTATCTATC
>JAHTLZ010000252.1:3913306-3949540 GCA_023846285.1 Phrynocephalus versicolor
CTATCTATCTATCTATCTATCTATCTATCTATCTATCTATCTATCTACTTACTTACTTACTTACTTACTTCCCATCTCCCCAAAGGAACTCTGGGCAGTTAACAACAATAGGGGAAAAATCAAACACATTATGGAACATAAAACAATAATAAAAATTAAAATAAGAGTACTTGGCAAGATGGCGGAACAATATGGGGGGGGGAATAAAGGTTGTCAAATGCCTCTCTTAAAAGCATGGTCTTATTTGCTTTTTTGAAGGCAGGCAGGGACTGTGCTAGGTGCATCTCATTTGGCAGATGATTCCAGAGCGAGGGGCCAGCCACAGAGAACGCTTGGCTCTGGGTTACCGATTTCCTAGCCTCCCTGGGAGTGGCCACCCGAAGTGAGTGCGCCTGTGACATTCTGGTGGGCCTGGCCACAGTTGACCTCTGGGAGATTCGCTCCGCCAGGTATCCAGGTCCCAAGCCATGGAGGGTTTTGTAAATCAGAACCAATGCCTTGGCCATACAAACGCTCCCCGCTTAATGACGGAGTTCCGTTCCTAAGACTAGGTCGTTCAGTGAATGGGGTTGTTAAGTGAGGAGCTGTAGGGGGATGTCTTGTATATAGAAGCTGCCGTCCTTGCAAGCTGGCCAGAGCGGGGAAGCTCTCTGCGGAGCCGAGATGGAGGTGGATGGAGCTCCACCACCCGCCTCAGGTCATTCTCCTCCCCGGCGGGGGCATTGTGACACTGGCAGCAACCCCCGTCCCTTGGAAGCAGAGGAGGAAGAGGAGGGAGGTGGAGGGGATACCGTGGCTTCCGCCGTCCTAAGCTGCGGACACAGTTAGCGCAGGCAAGCAGAAGCAGGCTGCAGCCTCGTGGCGCAGTGGTTAAATGCCTGCACTGCAGTCAAAACTCTGCTCACGACCTGGGGTTCAATCCCAGGGAAGCAGGCTCATGGTTGACTAAGCCTTCCATTCTTCCAAGGTCGGTAAAATGAGTACGCAGCTTGCTTGGGGGGGGGGGGAGGTGGCAATGTGTAGCCTGCATACTGTAATTAAAACTGTAAACCACCCAGAGACAACCTGAAGTGGTATGGGGCGGTATATAAGCAGACCACTTTGCTTTTGCTTTTGGAGGCTTTGGCTCAGGCCCTCAATGTTGGCTGCAGTACAGCACTTTAACCACAGAACTATGAGGCTCTATATTCCTGGGAGATTTTTCGTGTGTGTGGGGGGGGGAGGTGGGTGTGGGTGTGGGTGTGGGTGGTTGTGGATGTGGGTGTGTAGGTGGGTGGGTGGGATCAAGAATGGTTTTGTGGGCTGCAAAAATGCCCCCCCCCCAGGAGGGGAGTTAGTACGGTTCACAGGGCATATGCAACCCATCCATGAGCTAGGATGAGAAGCAACGAATGGGGTCAACAGAGGACAATGTGTGCAGAGTTCAGGTTCCCGGTTGCTGGCTCCTGTAAGGCCAAGACAAACCCGCCACTGGGTGAGAAGGCGCAAGCCTTACCTGGAAAGCGAGCAAATCCAGCACAGCAAAGCTGTTGAAGAAGCGTAAACTATGAAGAGCCACTTGGACCGTAGTCTCTCCATAACTCTCTTTCGGGCTGGCCGTGTTCGGGTCGGTGGCCGTGCCGTGGAACAAAATGCAGTAGAGCATGTGCAACACCCCGACCAGGTCCGTGGCCTTGAGAGCGGCGGTGAGTCCCGTGGGGTCCTGGCGAGCTTCGTCAAAAACGCTCCAAGACCTGTCCAAGAGAGCAACGCCAGAGCAACTCCGTGAGCTGTCCCGCCATCATCCCCACCTTCCTCTCTTTAAGGTAACGGATAGCCCACCTCTCTCGCAGGGAACAACAAGCGCGCCCAGGTGCAGATCCATCAGAAAGCCTCGTTGGAGCACAAAACCAAAACTAGACTATGGGTGATACCTTCAGAGGCTGCTAGAAGAAAAAATAAAAGAGAAAAGGAAAAGAAAAGTTGCCGAGCTTTCGAGAGCAAGCCCTCTTTTTCAAAGCAGGTTTAGAAGTCCAAATATGGCAAGGGATGTCATTTGCCAGGAGAAGGTTCTTAAAAGTTCATTTGGCAAGATGGACACCAGGCTTCTTCTTCTTGGGAGGCACAGGGCAGCTTGGTTTTAAGAACTCTCTCCTGGCCAATGACCTCCCTTGCCGTGTTTGGACTTCTAGACCTGCTTTGAAAAAGAGGGCTTGCTCACGAAAGCTCAGCAACTTTTATTTATTTTTTCTTCTAGCAGCCTCTGAAGGTACCACCCAGAGTCCAGTTTTGCTTTTGTTTTAATGGCTGCACGGCTCCAAACCTTATTATTATTATTATTATTACTGGAATGGAATACAAAAGGGATCCTAAAGCTGCTGGTATACTCTGTTCACTTACCCTGAGACAGCCCGGCCGTGGAGGAAAAGCCACAGAGGTGGTTTAGGTTTGAAAACGCACTTGAGTTAACAGGGATTTAGCTTCCTTGCCTGTCCATGAAAGAACGAGCTTTTCCATCCCAAATGGCTCAGACTGCCATTAGGAAACTGGAAGTGACTTTCATTTAAGAGCCTTTTCACACGACCCTTAAGATCCACTGGCCACTTTAAATTCGGACCAAAGATCTTAGGGCTTTGTCGCTGTTCCTGCGTCCCCAGGGAAAGACCAAACAGAAGCAAGGAGAGCCCGGCAGTCACTACGTTATATCCGCATCAGTAATTTTCACCTCCGGAGAGCAGGTACCTGAAAAGTGCGCTGGGACGTGCTTAGGTGGGCGTGGTCGCACTTAAATATCTGTAAACTCCGGAGCTGATGGGGAAACAATTTTAAGCTCCAGAGCTGGGAGCCATTTGCGGCGGAGTTTAGGGGTCGTGTGCAAATACCCTAAGAGGCTGGTTGGAAACAGTGGTGATGGCGGTGGTGGGACTGTCAAGGTCCCCATAGTGTTGATGCCATACTGGTGGCCTGGAGAGATGATACTGGGGACTGTGCCGCTGTCCTTGCACATATTCAGCAACCAGCATGGCAGAGGCTATGTGGAACAGGGCCCCCAGCTTCATGGGGACCCCATGCTTTGGCACCCCACCTCTTCACCAGGCAAACCATGGAGATTCTCTTCTGGAATTTAGGCCCATCCTTGTCCCAGACCTAGCAAGAACGAGCCGATGGAACACACCTTGCCTTCTGCCTTACACTTAAATTTCCATTTTTTTCTTAAAGAGGATGGCTTAAGTGTTCAGGAAAAATTGCATTTTTAGACTCCAGCTTCCGGAATCCACTCTGCACACATGGCCATTCTGCAGGAGGAATTGGGAGTCATTATCCAAACAGAGAAGTTTTCTGAGCTCTGTTCAGGTGGCAACCCCAGGGTTAACAACTCTAATTTTAAAAGCACAGCAAAACTGGCCACCCACGGACCACACAGAATCCTTTGCCATCAAGAGGAAGCCATGAATTAGCCAGCCCGGGAGGAGCAGAGGGAATCCAGTGGGTCTTGCTATACTTAAATCCCATGGATTTCAGTGGGAATTAGCAGCTCTGGATTCCCCCCAAAGCCAACAATTATTAATCCACGCTCTTCACTTATCATCCTAATGCACACCAGACAATCTCGGAAAGACCCCGAAAACAAGTCCAAAAGCCCACCTCTCCTCCTGTTTGCTACTGTTCTGAACACGATGTCAAATTCAGGATGTGGTGCATCGCCCACGACTGCCATCGTGGCATCCATACGGGAGTTGATCTACGAGTACTGTAACCGGGAGTGCGAACCGGGAAAGACAAGCTAGACAGCTTTTTGGTTTTCCGCTGGTGTCTCTCCCTCCTCCCCAGGTTTTATATTCCTGCCCAGCCTTCTCAACATCTGCTGAATGTGCGACTGCCTGCTGGCAACAGAGGCTAGAACAATCAGTACTCAAGCAAAATTGCTTGTATCTTATTTGCCACCCGGCAGCCAAAACAGGCATTATCTTAATTACAACACTAAAATACAACACAAAGCAGCTCAGACCCCCTTTGACCCAGCCTCTTCTTATTTCGTACACACAAAGATCCCTTGCGTCTTCTACCACGAGGTACCCGACAACGCGCATTCAAAGGTTAATTGGCTACTGTCAAGCATTCCGCACATTGTCCCTGGGTTAACAAAAAGGATGCCATGTCCCCATTGTGGAAAAACACCTGTGTTTTGCTCTTAGGTCAGTAGAGGTGGACAGCAGAGAATGATGTTTGTCAGTCACCTTGCTTGTAGGCTTTTCTGTATGTGTGTGATCAGAAGAGATTAAGCTGGTTCTCCACTATAATGCCTGTTACAGTTA
Organism: Phrynocephalus versicolor; assembly: GCA_023846285.1. Lineage (NCBI taxonomy): Eukaryota > Metazoa > Chordata > Lepidosauria > Squamata > Agamidae > Phrynocephalus > Phrynocephalus versicolor. Next base: position 3,917,602 of record JAHTLZ010000252.1, read on the forward strand.
CTCCGTGCAATAGTCTGTGATGAAAAATCCTTATAAAACTTAACATGAAGCTCGTTAACATATCTGGAACACTTCCCGGTAGCTTCAGGGGTCTTGGGATTGGGCCCAAGACACACTGAAGCCAGTAACACTTGTGTCTATTAATACGATTTAACATCTTAATCTGGGGTGTCTATGAAACTGCTCTCTATCCAGATCTCTGTTCTCAAGTGCAACAGGGAAAGAAGATAACCGGCCTGAAAGCACAGAGGTAGAAGCTGCTACCTATGCCCTGTAACAAAGTGGAAGCCAACTTTTCAATCCTACAAAGGCTGTATTGATACTGGAAGGCTCCAACAGCGACAACTTCCAAGATTCTTGCAAAAATTTGAAATGGAAAACTTGATAAAATACAGAAAGGAGAAACAGACCACCTCCTTTAGTTTGAATGGCAAGTATCCCTTTTCAATAAATGGGAAACACAATGCCATTTTATTTCACTTAACAAAACCTTGTATTGTCATTTTTCAACTCTTTGGTGTGTGCTTTCTAAGGAGTTAACATTAAAATTAAAGCAAATCATCGGGAAGATGAAAATGACGATCAAAAACCTCTATCACATGGGCCGTGACAGCTCTAAAGCCAACTTTCTGTTAAGCTAACTGCAGCGAAATAAAATGAAAATGGAAATAAAATTCATTTTACTCATCATGATTATATCCTAAAATTAACTGAAACCTGAAGAGGTCTATTGTCTCTTAAGAAGACCCAAAACACGGTCCTTTCCATTCATCTGGAAGCTGCTTTTAAAATGTGACCCAAGGAATCCTCTGCTGGTAATTTAATCACATACTGTAAAATGCTAGAATGATGAACTTTTCTCTTAAGGACATAACATAGGATTTTAACTGCCCTGTTTAAAAATCCACACACATTATTAAACGATACAAAAAAAGTGAAATACCTTGAAAGGCAAGGACAATTCCATAGATAAATCATTCTTTAAGACACAGCTGCCAATAAAATGGAAAAGGAAGGCAGCCACATTTCATTACACACACCTACACTGTAGAGTTATGGATCCCATTCCTTGAACAGCAAAGGTTTATGGAATTGAAAGGTTCACGTGGGTAGGCTAGCCTGGGAGTCCTCTGGGGTATCTGCTGTTGCAACCATCATTTTTAAAGGTTGCCACGGGAGCAGAACTCGCACATCTTTGGTTTGTAGGCCTTGATTTAATTAAAAACACACCGAACCCGGTACCAAGTCTGGCCCTTGGTACATCCAGTCCAGTCTTGGCCTACTTTGAGTAGCACCTGCCCGTTTTTTGCCTCTCATGGAGATCGCCAGTGGTTCTCCCCTACTCAGGCTGAATCCTGCTTAGCAGCCAAAATCAGACAGACCTGGATCTTTTCAGGGCAATATGACAGTAAATTGCTAGCAGGAACCTCTACTTAGATTGTGTGTGTGATTTGTTTTGTCCATGACCTCCGCCTTTTCCTCTTAATTCTACCCCATAGCAAATTCTAGACTGCTAACACTGCAATCTTACTTAGGAGAAAGACACAATTGAGCCCAGTGTATCTAAATTACACCTTCTTTCCCTGGATCGCAACAAGAGGGTGTTAATACTACTTCCAGTAGTACCAACTAGATCACATCATATGAAGGAACTTCTACAGATGGAATGTTACTAAGAAGACAAAATGGCTGAGCGACATCTGATTATCACAGCGGGGATTTTTCACACCCACTGTAGTTTGCACAAGGGCTTTCTTTCTTCTGTGATAGGTCAGCGGGGATTAAATATAGACTTTGGTTTGCAAAAATACAGAGCTCTGTCTAAAGCACAGCTCTGAAACACTGGGGGACTCCTGGCAGCATATATTATGACTTCAGAGAACTGAACAATACTTGAGCCGACTTTGGCTCCCAATTCTTCTTAACACCCAGGGCGCATGGCCAAAGCAGTTTCCCATTCCCCCTTTCCTAGGGGTGCCTGGGGACTGGGCAGCTAGCCCATGGCTACACAGGCTGGCTCTATTAGCAGGAGGCAGAGTGAGGAAATGAATCCCCCAACCTCAGGCTCAGCAGTCATATGCCTAAATCACCGAGAGGCGATCCAGCCAGCTAAAAAGAACATGTGTTTACAATAACGATAAATTAAGATCTTGAGATTAAAATACGGATAAACCTATGCAATGTTAAAACATCACAATTTAAGACAAGTTTATAACACATAGCAATTAAAAAATATAAACTGGATTACAGCCAAATGCAACCATCATCCCCCACCGGTTGTGTTAACCAGAGATGGGCATAAACTGGTTCGTTGCAGTTCGTGCTGGTGCATAAAAGGTGACTGAACTGCTGCTCCCAAATCCCTACCTCCTCAGCTGATCAGATGCTCACCAGGCCCAGCTTGCTTGCTGCTTCCACCTCCTCGGCTAATCTTCCAGCCACCAGCAAGAGCATAGACTTCTCTGCCCTGGCCTTTTGTCTGAGTGGGAGATTAACCAAGAGGATGAAACAAAGATCAGTTGAGGAGGCGCAGGACGCTAGCACGCTGGGTGAGTGGCCTGGTGAGGGGTTGAATGAGCCAGAGGAGGCAGAGGAGGGGAGCAGCGTGGACTGGGACGAACCAGGAAAAAAATAGTTTGTGCCCATCTCTAAAACTAACTCTTTTTTTTGGGGGGGGGGGGTTGCTTTCATTTAGTTGCAGTAAGGCATTACTCTGAATCTTCCTCGTTGTAATTAAATACATGGATAACGTTTTCAGGCGTTGCTTTCTCTACACAGAAAAGGGCTTCTACCGGATAGGATGACCGCCCAAGAAAAATAGAATTTTTAAAAGTAGGCGGGGGCTTACCTGCCATTGACAGCGAAACATAGCCGGCACATCCCATGCAACGCAGCCGTCGCATTTTGCAGGAAAGTGGCTATTTTGGGGTTTTCATCAATTGGGCCTTGGACGGAAAGGAAGCAGGAACTCAGCTTTTCAATTAACCCAATATTCACCATGTAGCTAGCAAAGAAAAAAGGAAGAGGGAGGTGCTGTCATGAAGGTCACATGAGCCGTTTCAGTGACTTAGGTCCGGTGTCAGTCGACTGCATCAATATAAAATGGATATTATGATCCTAAATTTACTGAAATTCGGATTTAAAAGGGGTCACCATCAAATACTGCTTTCACACTTTACTTTTAACCAACAGAACTTAATGTCATCCTCACGATCTACTTAAAAATGAATGAACATTTTTTCCTTTCCATAATAAGGTCCTTTTTCCCCCCACTTTTTAAAATTATATATATTTCATATACAAAACAAACATTTGTCAACATCTGCATGCTTTGAGGAGAAACTAACAGTGAGATCTTTTACCTATTAACTCATTTCTATCTGTTCTTTACCCAAACATAAAATAAATTCCACACTTGTGCAAATTTGCTTTCTTCCTTTTGTTTTAGACTATACGTCAATGTATCCATTTCCGCACATTCTAAAATTTTGCTTACTATCTCCTCGCCTGTTGGTGTGCTTTCTGATCCTAGATCAAGATGTAGAACTTAAACCCGAGCTATGCTTGTTAGGCATGACGCCAAACAATATACAAAAAGAGATAAGATATTTAATGATACATGTTCTTACAGCGGCCAGGTTGGTCTGGGCCCATAATAAAGTCCATTTTGACACAACTGGTAATTAATAGCTACCTTGATGTTTTCACCTGAGTTTAGCATTTAAAAAAAGATATTAAGCAGAACATATGAAGAGAAAGATAAAACCGCCCAGACAGAATCTGATTACGACATAATCCTCCCAAAGTCGAACATGTACACCGGCCGTCTTCTGAGCCAACAACAAATGAAGAATTCCTTTGTTGGTTGAAGGAATTTCGCTAAGGCTGTAAACAGAGATCTCAACCTAGCAGCGAGATATTGCCTCGTTGTCTGGAACACTGCTGTTTCTAACACTGACCTCTCTCAACATTATCCTTTCCCTTATGGATCCAAATATAATTTTCGAAATTTCTCTCAGCTGGATCCAGTTCTTGCCGACAAAACCAGTGTCTCCCAGTTAAACCCAGTCCTGAACTTTTACAGGTCAGCACTCCTGGGACTTTTATTATTCCTTCATTCGATTAACACTCAATGTCTCTCCTAGAAGTGGGGCTCGAGGTGGCTTGTCACCAGACCCAGAGAACAGGTGCTAATAAAAAAAACACAATTAGGCTACAATATGAAAGTGCTACTCATGCCATGATTATTTTAATGCACTGCATTAAAAAGCCATTTCGGCGCTGAAAAATGAAAGAGCAGAGCTCCCATCTCTTAAAAGCGCTTTTCTCTGCCATCGATTGTGTTCACTTCTCCTGAATCAAAACCGGTATTTTTTAGTTGGTGGGTATCGGAAGGCCACAGGGAGGCAGCCAGTGTAGCTCCGTAGTCAGTTTGAAAAGGTATTTATGACATTAACAGATGGCCTTGCTGTCAAGACATATGCAAATGCCTGCTTTGGACACGCTTCGCTTGGTTTGGTGCAAGGTGGCCTGCCGAACTTAAGTGTTGCGCATATTGCTTGCACACATGCAAAAACACACATTTTATGTCTGGAAGTTGAGTCATGGCTACTGGACTTCTTTTTTGAAAGATAGAAACATTTCACTGTTCATCCAAACACCGATGAAGCTGTTTGGATGAACAGCGAAACGTTTCTATCTCTCAAAAAAGAAGTCCAGTAGCCATGACTCAACTTCCAGATAAACTCACTTGGATGACTGAGAATCTTCACAGACACACACTTTATGTGAAGAACAGGATCGTCTTGGCGACTAACAGGAATCTGCTTCTTTGAGGTTCCTTCTAATTGGTCCTATTACTCTGTCATCGTGCCTTTCATTCTCCTGTTAGAAGCAGATCCTGGGAAACGCCTCCGGTGAAAAAAGACCCAGTGTGATTCTTGGGTAGCAGCTGAGCTGACGGGGCAGGCGGCGGGCGGGGTGGTGGTGGTGGTTCAGGGGCATGTCGGCACTGGGTCTCGCCAAGTGTCAGATGTCACCCGAGTTAAAGCGATCAATACACAGACCTCCCAATAAGAGAATGCAAATGGCCTGAAATTTTACACTCCCTGAAAATCCGTTTGGTGCAGACTAGTAACTTTCCCTCTTGTAGTTTCATTCTTCAGCTTAAATTAGGGGGGAGGTGGGGTGTTTTTTTGTTGTTAAAAAGAAAGACCTCAAAATTACTCAACTGCACAGGTGGGCAACTGTTGGCCCTCCAGATATTTTGGACCACAACTTCCACAGTCCTTTGCCACTGGCAATCTAGGCTTGGAATTCTGGGAGTTATGGTTCAAAATATCTGGAGGGCTGACAGTTGCCCACCCCTGGTTTAAAGCAAAGCAAAAGCAAAGTGTTCTGCTTATATGCCGCTCCATATCACTTCAAGTAGTCTCTGGGTGGTTTACAGTTTTTTTTTTAAATTACAGTATGCAGGCTACACATTGCCCCCCCCCCAGCAAGCTGGGTACTCATTTTACTGACCTCGGAAGGATGGAAGGCTGAGTCAACTGCGACTGAACCCCAGGTCGTGAACAGTTTTACCTGCAGTACAGGCATTTAACCACTGCACCACAAGGCTATTAAAGCCTTTTGGCCAATACCGGGCCTTCTTTAATTAAACATAAATTCAATTAATTTGTCCTAAAATGACAATCTAGTAAGAAAGTTCTCGGAGGATTATTCCTGCATCTGGGTCAGTTGAACATGACTGAGCTGTTCACTTTAATTCAATAAACCTCTTTAATAAAAGAAAAGCAGTTTGTGAAATACACCTCCTTACATCTAGGGTGACGTATAAAAACCAAGCGTGCCCTGATCCTAAATGAGGAAAGTCACCCTCATAATATTAATGGGGTACTTGAAAATCCAATTTGGTGTTTTAGTGTTTTCTATTTTAATACACGGCTAAAAACCCAAGAAGAATTGGAAACGGAATAAATAATGTGGAACAATGAATTATGTGGTACCTTGGAGCCTGGGGGGAAAAAATCCTCCACTCTCACATTTTAATCTTAATTTTTGAATGTGCAAAGAAGTATCTCCTAGCTGTGTATAAAGAAGACTACGATTCCTCATTTCCTGGTCTGGCTTCATTTTCTTTCCCTAAAAATGATGTTCTTCCCAACTGCGTGAAGTGGCTTAGTTCAGACACAAACAGCAAGCCATGATCTGCGCTAACTACGTTTCTGAAACTAAAACATAGTCTGGACTTCCAAACCTAATCCAGCAAACTACCACTGATATTTGCAGTATCTGTCCACTTAGTGCACCTGCCTCTACAGCTGTTGTGTTTTTCATCAGGAGAGCAAAGAATAAAATCAGAACCTGTAAGAAGCTAGTTGCTCATAGTAAGGTTCTTTTAAATAGCTAATACACTAGCAAATTACATTAGAATTACAATGTAACGAAGGATTACTTTTTTGAACTTCAACATCAACACCAGTTACTTTTTAGTAACTGTAGTTAATTACATAGTCATCGCAGTGCGGTTGTTCTCTAGTACTCAATTTTGGGCGCTGAGGCAACAGTCAGGCAGATGACAGTGGCTTACAGGACTCCGGTCATTGTTTTTAAAGAAACTTTTTAAAATGTAGGCATTTCCCACCACACCAGCCAAAACACACACACAGGAAAGGACTTGCTTCAAAAATGATAACTAAAGCAGGAAACTGAACATTTTTGAGGTCCTTGGAAATATACCTTGTGGAATATTTTTTGAAGGTGTTTTCCAAGCTCTGGCCTTAATCACGGATTGTTACAACAAACATCGCACCAAACCACGATCATAGACTACCATTTGATAAATCACAATTTCTGGTTGTGATTTTCTGGCTACTCTCACATATGCAAGTCTCTTTTGTTAAATGCCCCACAGAACCATTGCTAGACCTTCCTATCCATGACTTGATACATAGCTTTCCCCCCCAAAATATTTATGGATTTATTTTAAAATTGTGAGTTTATTTAAATAAGTTCCTTCTGCAACAGGAACTATGGGCTGTAGAAGATTGTGCTAGAGAGCTCTAGTTATTTACTTATTGAGAGTCAAAAAAATGAGAAATGCACAAGTGCCAATTGTGGAAAAGAGGTTAAAATATTGATTTAAATGAAAATGTCTCAGCATTTTAGAAAGGGCAGGCATACTGAAAGACCTCTGGGTGACCAAATGTGATTCCTGCCATCAAGAAATTAATGAATTAGGTACGAAATCTGGAGTGGCTCTAGTGCATGAGGTCGGGAGTTGATGGGAGGAAGGTGAGGGTCATCACGAGGGTTCAGAGAGACAACAGAAAGCAATTTATTAAGAGAAGTAGGAGATACCCTTGAAAAATTAAATGCATCCTTCATCTCGTCTTTCAGAAAAGAGGGTAGAAGACGGATGATAGGAAGAAAAAGGATGGAATGTCCTGCCTCTTAGTGACAGAAGAAACAGATAAAAGACAAGATGCACAGGGGGAAATTTGCCCCATAAACTATGCATCAGAGAGAAAGACCTGCTCCATAGAGATGAAAATACAGGCATTACTGAGAACCGGAGAAATCTGTCTTTTCAAACCAGAATTCCACTGCCAATATAGCCATTGACCATACTGGCAACAGAGTTGCCCTCAGACCTTCAATGTGTTTCTCAACCTGTGGGTCCCCAGCTGTTCCTGGACTGCAACTCCCAGAAACCCTTCCAGCACAGCGAGTTGTGGAGGCTTCTGGGAGTTGCAGTCCAGGAACATCTGGGCACCCACAGGTTGAGAACCACTAGATTCTATCTACTTCACGGGTTCTCAGCCTTGGGACCGCCAGCTATGCTGGCCAGGATTTCTGGGAGCTGTAGTCCAAGAAGATCTGTAGAGTCACGATTGGGAAGAACCGACCGAGGTTGTTGTCATTTACATCAGGTCCATGGTGGCTGCACAGGGTTTCATGCAGACATCTTTCCTGGACATGGAGACTCCATGGACCTCCTCAGCAACCTCTTGGTCTCTTCCCAGTTGCCTGTAGACCTTAACCTCCTTCCGATATGACCCAGCTATTTATTCCCAAGATGTACGCTCTTAACTCTTGCTGAAATCAATGGCAGAAGGAGCCGCTCCTTGTTGGAGTCTTATTAAAATGGCTTTTTACATAGCAGCCTCAGTTCCTGAGGCTAATCTCATCAAACCAAGGCGACGACTGTACAAGTGACCCATCTGATCAAATCAAGAATTGACTGGATATTAAACGACGAGGAACTAGGGACACCAAGAAATCAGCACGGACGGCAGCAGGCCATTTGTAACGCAGCATATTCCTATTAGGGTCCACGATATTTGCTTTGTTCAAGGACTTTGGGGAAAAGCAACACATGTTCTTTGGCAGAAGAATTTCACCGAACAAGAAGATGGCAAGGAAACAGAAAGCTTATGAGTTGGGTTTAAAGAATCAGAGGCACTTTGAGTGCAGTCCCTTTCTGGGGTGATTTTCTAAGCATGCTTTTTCACTTTGCAGAATAAGCTAAAGGAGAAACCCAATAGTTTTCCAGGGTTATTTGGGAAAGGAATTTTAGTCGGTCACGACTGTAATGACACAATACACACACACACACATCATCTCAATTAAGGCCTTTGGGCAGAATCAGAAAAGTCAATGCACCTAATTTCAAGGACAGCTGTATTCCCATTTTTCTTTACACTTAAAGGCAGGCACGTCCAAACTTCGACCCTCCAGATGTTTCGGAGCACAACTCCCAAAGTCCTTTGTTATTCACAATACAGGCTTAGAATTCTGGGAGTTGTGGTCTAAAACATCTGCAGACACGTCCAAACATGTCCTGATGTTTTGAACCACAACTCCCAGAATTCCAAGCCTGCATTTCCAATGGCAAAGGACTGTGGGAGTTGTGGTCCAAAACACCTGGAGGGCCAAAGTTTGGACGTGCCTGCCTTTAAGTGTAAAGAAAAATGGGAATAGAGCTGTCCTTGATATTAGGTGCATTAACTTTTCTGATTCTGCCCAAAGTGACTGGTCTCCAGCAGGGGCATAGGCATCCATACCGTGTCCCTTTGGCTGACAGCCCACGCAGACAAGGAGGCAGGAGTCGGAGTCGGAGAGGACTACGCTGTGATGGGCGAGCAAGTCGGGAGGCAGGGGGAGGGACCATGAGGTGCGGAATATTAGGATGTGACAAACCCTGCAGACAGGAGTGATGAATATACAAATCATCAGCCAATCCCAGCAGGAGGGCGGGGAATGGTATGATATAAAAAGGGTGGAGCCTAGGCAGTTCAGGGAAGTTGAGTTCAGTTAAGTTGAGAGTGAGTGCTGGGAGAGAGCACTCTTCTCTGAGAGTTCTGTCAGGCAGTGAGGGCTATACTGTTTACTAGTGACTGAAGACAGGGAGGCTTGTAGAGCTGATTAGATCTATTACAGTATATGTTAAAGGCAACACATACCATCCTCAGATATTGTTATATTTATTAACTTCTCAATAAACTTTGTTATTATTTTTATATTATTCTTCTCTGTCCCAATTCATGAGGCAACGAGTTTAAAAGGTGGCAGCATTATTAAGTGAATAAAAGGTGAAAGCAGTACCATTTCCGTCACAATTCAGTGTGTAAAAGGGAGGTGTCGTCACAATTTAGTGGCACAGCGGTGGGATGTCGAAATAAACCCGGTTGTGCCTTTGAAAAACCCAGTCTCTGAAAAGGGGTGATGTCACATAGGACCTGGATACAAATTCCTCTTTCAACATGAACATTACTTAGTGAATCTCATCTTACCTGATGAGGTCTTGTGTCCTGCTGTTAACGACTTCAGCCTGCGAGGCCTTGTTCTTCATTTCTTGGATGAGTTTTGATGCACCGTTCTGGTTGTTCCCTTGAGTTACACTGGAGATCAGACCCCCAAACACCACAGCCAAGATTTTCAGGATTCCGGTTGTCAGGCCTTCGAATACTTGCCTGTTTGCAACTCTTCCTAAAGTGGCATTGTGGTCTTCTGGAACATAAACCTAAACACAGAGGCGGAAGACAGAATCATTGCATTTCAAATGGAAGGGAAAAAAATCTAGAGTTTCCCAAACTATTTTGTTAATTAAATGTTATCGTTAAAAATTAGGGCTATGCAGGGTCGGTGAGATTTTTTTGTTTTAACTTGCAAACTACCCAGAGTAGTAGATGAACTTGTCTGTCTGTCTGTCTGTCTGTCTGTCTGTCTGTCTGTCTAACAAATTGTTCGTTCAATGGCAAAGGGCTACAATGGAACACACTGTTTTTATCTGAGTATTCACCCCTTTTGTCTCTAACATTTAGCAATTAAAATATTCTGCAATGTCTGTCAGCCAACCTTGTCTTACACAAACTGGTCGCACTCCCCGGATCAATGCGTATATTGAGTTACAATATACGCAAAAGGAGGGGGAGAATGGTTTGGAGTTCTTTTTTTAAACATGCATTTTCTGTTCAAACTGCTCATTAATTAAGATGGAGTCTTCTTCTACATATTCCAGGAGAGCCCTAAATAAGAACTTGCTCTAGAATGCTTGCATTTTAATTAAAAACTTGGCATGGACGTACGGAAACCTAAGTCTTATTGGTCATCTTCAAAACTTATCTAAGACAGGGAGGCAATAGGTTGAAAGAAAAAGAGGAGGGATTTTTTTTGGGGGGTCTTTCTGTTTTGGTAGCTGGGGGCAATACTTCCTTTCCAGTTGCTTGCAGTGTTTGTTGACAAAACCTGTGCCTTCAGATTGGCTTCTGGACACGGTTTGTCTTCCCACGTGGAGCTGTCCAGCTGGACGAAACTGCTGAAACCTTCTTTTTTTTGGAGGGGGGTGGGAGAGAAGGTCAGTTTCAATATTGAAACATGCCGCTATTTTACCCCTCTCCTACCTTCAAACTAGCATCTGAGCCAGGGTAGAAGAGAACCTACCAGATATCTGGTCTTGGACCAAGAATGTATGGACAGACTAGACTGCTGTTCCTTTGCATTGCATAAACATCAAGGGGGTTGAAAAGTCCATGGAAGAAATAGAGCACAGCATTTGCAGGACAAAACTTCCATTTTGAGTGGCGCCTGGAAGAGCATATGAAGGCTGGGGTCCTCTCAGAATCTCTGGAAAAGGCTTTTCACTTAAATGGTGCCAGGGCAGCATCTTATAAATGCCACTGCTCCGCCGTTGAGCGCCGTATCCCTCTCAGTGGGAATATGGCAACACTTGGCGACAAAGGACGACATGCACATTCTTTTTATTATTCATTAGCTCTGGGCCTTGAGTTGGTACTTAAAATTCATTGTAATAGCCTCTTCCTGGTCTCGAGCCAAGCCAGCAAGTGAGAAGTCTTCTCCAAGTTCAGCTGAAGAAAGAATATTATGTTGCCGGTGGTAATTTACACAACCCGGAGTAATTCATGCCTAATGATTTCTGACTGCCTACCAAAGTGGACGGATTGTATTTAAAACACGCACACCTTGTTTAATTAGCAAGTCAGATGCTACAATTGGGGGAGCCACGAAGACAGCAAGGGAGGCCTGTACAACATACAAGGGCCACCTTTCCTGCCCTCCTCTAAGAAGTGACTGGATCAAAAACAGACACAAGATGGAGAGACTCATTATCCCTCTTCGAGTGGTTTAAGACAGTGAAAATAGTAGTTGGAGTTCATAGAATCATAGAATTGGAAGAGACCTCAAGGGCCATCCAGTCCAACCCCCTGCCATGCAGGAACCCCATCACAATATTTCCGACAGGTGGCCATCCATCTTCTGCTCAAAAACCTCCAAAGAAGGAGACTCCACCACCCTCCTTTGTGGCAGCATCTTCCACTGCCGAACAGGTCTAACCGTCATGAAATTCTTCCTAATGTTCAAATGGAATCTCTTTTCCTGTCGTTTGAAACCACTGCCCCGAGTCCTAGTCTCTGAAGCCATGGAAAACAAACCTGTTCCCTCTTCAATATGACATCCTTTCAAATATTTAAGCATAGCTATCGTATCCCTCCTCAGCCTTCTTTTTGACAGGCTAAACATTCCCAGTTCCCTAAGCCGTTCCTCGTAAGATATTTCCTCCAGACCCCCAACCATCCTGGTCGCCCTCCTCTGCACCCGCTCGAGGTTGTCAACATCCTTTTTCAATTGAGGCACAGGGAACTGGCCACAGGACTCCAGGTGGGGTCTGACCAGAGCAGAATAGAGTGGTACTATCACTTCCCTTGATCTAGACACTATGGTTCTGTTGATACAACCAAGAATCGTGTTGGCTTTCCTGGCCGCCGCATCACACTGCTGACTCACGTTCAATTGGTGGTCCACCAAGACTCCCAGATCCTGTTCACAAGTACTTTCACAGGTACTATTTTCCAGCCAAGAGTTGGAAGTGGTGGGAAAGGCAGTGAATGAAACCTTTTGCTTCCTGTCTTTTCAGGGTAGGTAATGAAAGGGTCATTCTGACTGGGGGGGGTCAGCTCCACGGAAAATACCAGATGTCCCGTTTCCTACCACAACACCGTTCCTTCAGGGTCAATCCCTGCCGTCTCCTCTCATCTATCTGCATGATTTACAACACCACTAGAGTGGGCATCATCCTCTATAGCTGTGGTTTCCCAACCTTGGGTCCCCAGGTGTTCTTGGGACTAAAAATCCCAGAAGCCTTCGCCACTTGCTGGACTAGCCAAGATTTCTGGGAATTGCAGTCCAAGCAAGGACATCTGGGGACCCAAGATGAGGACATGATCTTTGCAACTGTGGAATTCAGAACACAAAGAAGGAAACCAGGATTTCATGGACCGACTGCTTTTGGCTTTTTGTCAAAGAAGCAGACAACCAACTTTTAATTCAACCATTTTTTTCTCCTGAATCTGCTTTTATCTAAGAGCTGGCGGCTACAATGTGACTCTGTGTCTATGTTTGCTGTTAATGTTTTCAGTATTTTTAAGGTAGCCTTTTGATTTGCTTATATAAGTAGCGTTGATTTGATTGATGATGGTTGTTTTGGTGACTGGTTATTGAAAGAGAAGAAAATACTGGAAATAATACAACAGACCCACATCTATTTGTCAGTAAACTGATCCTGCAAGAACACCCGCACCCTAAGATCAGGCCAGGAGGCTCTGCTGAAGGTGCCACCCCTCAAAGAGGTGAGGGGGTAGCATGTCGAAGCAGGGCCTTCTCAGCGGTCCCCCCCCCCCAACTTTGGAATGCCCTCCCTACAGAGACCCGCCTGGCGCCGACACTTTTGGCTTTTCGGCGCCAGGCAAATACCCTCTTGTCCAGCCAACATTTTAATTAGACAGCGTTTTAGCTGGACTCATGAGCGGCAGGGTTTTATAATTTGCACCGCATGTCAATTGTTTTAACCTATATTGTATTTTATAGTTTTAACGGTCATGTTGTTTTATTGTTTTATAGTTTTAATATATAGTACGCCGCCCAGAGATCACCTGGTAGTGGGGCGGCTAAAAAATCTTGTAAGTAAGTAAGTAAGTAAGTAAGTAAGTAAGTAAGTAAGTAAGTAAGTAAGCAAGCAAGCAAGTAAGTAAATAAATAAATAAATAAGTTTCCAATGCCCTTTGTTCACCCTCTGTGAACTTCCTTCTCTCCGGAGAAGCCACTGTTTTGAGTTTAGCTTTTACCCAACCTTTGGAAAACAGGGCTAGGGATTCTTTCGGGGGACGCCTGAGCCAAGCTGGCAAAAGGAGTACCTGCAGAAACCTGACAAAGGAGCTAACAGACCCGTTCCATTTCCTGCTTCAGGTGCACACACCTCTCTATTCAGTTAAAACCCGAGAACACTCAAAGGTGCCGCCGACTCTTGTCTCCCTTTGCAAAAAGGACGCCCGCCCGGCGAAACTGAGAAGAGAGAAGGCCCCTCTGCGTGGCTGGCTCGTGGCTGTGGCAGGGAGGATGGGTGGGTGGGCAGGGCTGAATGTCTGAGGTAGGTCTCTCCTGCTTTGCTCTGGGAACTTAATCCCTTTTTTAAAAAAGGGAGAAGTGCGTACTCTGCAACTAGGCCTGAAACACACACACACACACACACACACACACACACACACAGACTTGAGTTTGATGGCAGACGGAAGGACACGGAAGGGCTGTGTTGTTATTAGGGGATTTTTTTTATAAAAAATCCCCAAGGTTTACCTTAAGTAGCTGCCTCGGCTGCCGCCCCAGGATCATATTTTTGTGATCCCTTTTTCCTCTTAAAAGCAGAATCTGTGTCTCCGTCGGATGCCCTCGGGGGACAGGTTACTAAGAGGCGTTGCACACCTTATGCTGTTATCTCTGATCGCTGCACTCCCTTGGTGCCTGAACCCCCCGTTCTCATAATCAGCGGGGTTGCTGCGGTTTCTGCAGACATAAAGCCCCTGGGCCTGCCTGGACAGAAACGGTTTGGGAAATGGGTACTTCTGGAGACTCTTTGCAGTAAATACTGGTGCCTCTCTCTCTGTGTGTGTCTCTCTCTTTCTCCCTCCCCACAAAACCCAACCATTAAGCTAGGAACCTGGGAAGGGCAGGCACTGCTTTTTACAGTGGGTGGTCTCCCGAGGTCAAAGTTGAGGCCAATCTCAGGGCGGTGGAAGTAAAGATAAAGCTGATTGGCACGACCTGGCAAGGGACTAAACAAAGCTTTTAGCTCCTGACTGCGCTTTCAGCTAGAAGGGCAGAAAAGCCAGAAGGAAACAAACCAGAAGGGAACACACACAACCAGGCAGCCCGAAGGAAAGCAAAATCGCCACTGGATGTCCATTCAATGTTCATGAGCCACCGCTTGGAGTCTGGAGTTATTTTCTCTTTAAAAACGTCAACTTCTGCTCTGCGATTGATTCAGATCAGGAACACGACACCAGCATCTCAAAAGCGGTTTGAGCGACAAAACTCAGCAGGAACCGCCTACCTCTCTCTTGGGGTGGTTAAGGCTTCTTTGGAAGAGAAGCGAAGATATTTGCCCCAGCCAGTTATGCAAACCTTAGGCAAACATGGATCAGATTCTGAACTCTGTGCTCGATAAAGGCAGGGTGATGTGGTTGGTTTGGAAAGCAGTGAGAATATGCTCCCTGTGGCAGTCAGCGGCCTCTGCTTAAGTGACAGCTGTAATCAAAAGGATTTAACCCCTCTCCATTGCAAATCAGGTTTACTGTCAACATTTACACACTGTCGGCTGTTTGAAATAAACAAACCAAACCAAAGCAATGGAAACGCTTCAACACAACAAATGCTTCAAGTGGTTCCCCCAAATTCAACTGAAAATGGAACTGAATAATTTTGATTACACCTGTACTTTGGCTGCTTTTTCTTGCCTTGATCTCATTCTTGGATTCATTTATACTCTTCATTTATACAGAGCGACACTGGCCCTCTGTACCTCTGTGAGGGGCCCTGTTGTACGTGCCATGTCAAGGAAAGGGCCAGACCAAAAGCCATTGAATAAATACATCAGTGAAATCGGAAGGGACCTTACAAGGCCATCAAATCCAACCCCCTGCTCAATGCAGGAATACAAATCATAGGATATCTGCCAGGTGGTTGTCCATATTTCTCTTGAATGCTTCCCACGTTGGAGCGCTCATCTCTGGACGTATTTGGTTCCAAAAGTCATTTCTAGAATGACGATCTAGCAAAAAAGTGACTTTGGACCGATGGGAGGGTTTCTTTGGCACCTTCAACCATACAAGCTAGAACGTCAGATGTCCACCAAGGACTTCACAGCTACAATATGGTGGACATTTTGAAGAATAGTCAGTCATTCATAGGATTGCCATAAGTCAGAGCATGAAGCAAGAATGTACGATATAGGGAAGAATAAGTGAAATGGGGTCCACCAGAAGTGGCATTTTTCTCGTTGAAGAACCAGAGGAAGTGATCGGAACTGTAACTACTAAAAAATGGAATGAATGAGTTGCATTCAGTCTCTTTTGTCTACACCGAGGGCCTCCGGAGGGGCCTCCTCTTAAGTGTTTGTCAACTGTCCTATGGCTTGTTGATTCTAACAGGGCAATGTAAATTATTCAAAGCATGTACATAACTTTTCAATTAACAAACCGCTTGGCTCATGAAAACACACCCACACCCTTGATAAGTAGCAATCCTGGACTAAATATCTCATGATGAGCAGGTCACTATGAATTAAAAATGAGTTTCTAATAAAATATTTAATGACATTTAAAATTAAGCGAAAAGTTTAAAGTTTCTCCATTAACATGGATCTGTCTTTTTAATTGGATCAGCAAAGCCTGTTGAGAAGAACACTAACATTTTTAGGGATCAAAAACAAGGCAGAACAGTTTTTTTTCCCTGTGGATCTCCAAGGCTGTAATTCTGTAGGATAAGAAACCCCTACTTGGTTGGAAGCTGGGTTTGCCCCAGTCACAAACAACAGAGAGGACAGCTGATTCTTAGACCTCAAACATAGCCTGCCTGCAAAACCCTGTCTCATCATGGCGTCTCTCATAATGGCACTTGCTTGGTTTTGAAACAGCAGAGGAAAACCAAAAGCAAACAGGTGACAATGAGGTGGGTTCAGGCTCCTTTAACCACTTGGCCTTCACGCTAAAATACTGGTTCCTTGGTATTCTTGGACTGTACTTCCCAGAAGCCTTTGCTGTCATCTCTACTGGCTGAGGTCTCAGGAAAAACTGGGTGACCCAATGTTGAGAACCACTGTTCTAAAACATAGCCTCATCCCATAGAGGTGTGGGCCATAACAAGATGTCACCTTTCTTAGCACCACTGTCTCTTCCAGAGAATCCAGCCCAAAGTAGGACATCCTCATTTTCAACATCTTGACCTCTAGACATCGGGCTACAACATCCTTTACAAGAAAACCAATAGAGTTACGAGAGAAAGTTGCCATCCTAGCTGTATAAGCGCCTGGTTGAGCTCCATCAACTTGATCAGCATTCAAGCAAGCTTACCCAGCACAACAGGTATTCACCTTTTAAATTCAGAGTGTTAAAAAAAAAGCCTCACGTACCGTTAACTGGTGCATCAAGAGGTCCATCAGAAAAGTGATCTTGCTGCTGAATAAGACATAGGTGCAATTTTCCACACAGTGGTTGCAGACCAAGTGGTAAACGTTTATGGCACCGCAGAGCGACCTGGAGGTAAAGGAAAAGTTTAATCACCTTGGACCAAAATTGCTCCATCAATATTGTACACTAAACGCAGAATCATACTGCTTCAACACAATGGTATAAGGTCAAGCAGATAAATTATACTGATTTGATGCACCGCAGATCATCCTTTATTAACACAAATAATAATGTGATTGGCTACTTCCCAGGCACACACACCTGTATATGGGAAACTCTCGTTATCTCATCTTTCACACCGTCTACAGCCAGGTGGACTGTGGACGTGTTTTGAAGTGCACACAGCACAAGAAGCAAGCATGTTAAAATTATATCAGTTTGAATTCAGGAACGAGGGGAATGATTCTTTTTTTTCTTCTTCTTCAAGATGACCACAGAAAGCATTGTCACCATATCCATCAAGAAATGTGGACTTAAAGCCAAAGAATTCACTTCTTTCCAAAACAAGAAGAACCAGACAGTCAAGGTGGGCTCAGCTTTTGGTTTGCAACCAAGACTGATGCCTACAAGTTAAAGCTAACACTCTGAACCTGTAATTCCTTGGAAGTCAAACTTGTTTCCACAGGGCTGAACCGGATAAGGTGTGAAACACCCAGGGATACGTACCACTGATGTCCTTGAGATGGCACATTTTAAATACACTCTTTGTTAGAGAACGTCGGCTCATGAAGGCAGCTGAACATTTTGTACCATACTTTGCAGCTCGCATTTAAGTCTATTTCATAAGAAACCTCGCATACAGGGGAGAGTCAATCGATGGCCAATTTCACTGGAAAATCTTCCGGGATGCGGTTACATACACACCACCTTTCTGTCTAATTGACGATGTACCACTGGGAGCCCGTTATAAAGGCATTCTCGGACAAATGTGGCAAGAAAAGAGGATGTAGAAAAGGGAAGCCAAAACAAAACATCCTTGAATAATTGTCAAGAATGGCAAGAGGCTGTAGCCGTTCGCTTTACGGGACAGCCGGGACTGATTCTTTCCACCCTAACCTCCAGGGAGCCATTTACACCTTTGAAGAGTAGGTAAAGGACACAAAGGCAAGCTATATTGTACTCAGCCTGACAGTCAGGAACGGCTAGGTGTCAAAGAGCAGTCAAGCAGAATGAACGCTTATATTATTGTTGACCAAGAAGACTTTTGTAAACTCCTTTTTTTGCTGCAATAGATATTTCATGGTACTTGGGGTACAATGGGTGAAAACAACGGGCAACAGGCCCAGCAATTCTTTTGTATACTAAGGGAGTGGCTGGCAACGAACCACCTTGGTGAAGAAGTCTGGCAGGATGTGTCCTTGCAGCTCTGAACACCATTTCCTGGGAGGTTTGGGAAAGCAGATTCAAAATTCCAGGCTGCAAGATGGAAGAGGAGACAGCTGTAAAGGCATGGCGATCTTGCTGTCCAGCCGTTGGACTGTCAGGATCCCTACCTAGAGGGATACCGGAAGATGCCTTAGGTCAAAGAAATGAGTGTTGAAGAGGCTTTCCAGCAAAGGCATGGGAGGGGAAGTGAACACTGTGCCTCAGTCAGCTCCCTCAACCTGAGACAGGTGGGAATGGCTACCCATAGCTTTCAATGCAATCCCGGTGGTTACAAATCTTTGGAGCGAGCAGTTATCCATAGAGTCTGTACAAGAGGTTCTTGAAGCTATATTTGGAAAAAATAACTGCAGGCACAACCATCTGATGCTCTGAAACCTGATAACAGAGAAGGAGACCCAGAGGAGGGGACCTTGATTTGGGCAAGATTTTGGGAACCTCTAACCAGCAAACCAATGCTCACGGAACCACAGCCCTGACTGTCTGGCATTTAGGAGGCCAGCTCAAAAGAGAACAGTCCGCAAACATGATGAGGTGCTTTAGTTCTTGCTCACACAAGTGCAAGGATTGGCCATCCCTCTTAACTGTGCCACTAAAACTCTGTACCTGGGCACCTCCAACTGGGCAAACACAATGCAGGCTTTCGTGGGGGGGAATTCCACTTCGTCAGGCTGAGCCCAACCCCGTCACGAACAGTGCAGAAAAGTTTCACCCACGAGTCCAAAAATTGGGGGGGAGGTGGAGGTGAAAGTTGACGTGAGCTCTCTGCGGCCGTTGGCTCAAGCCTCCTTGGAGCCTGGCTCGGACTTTTTACAGCCCTCTCTAAGGACCCCAAAAGTACCATCAATTATTGAGAACATCCAGGCTTCTTTTTTGTCCAACATATTTATAGCTGCTGGCCGGCTCCCCCACCCCCCACCCCCCACGCACACACATACACAACCCTATTGTTCTCATGTTTCCGTTGGAAACAAATACAGATGTTTTGAACAACATTTGGTTGTATGTTTGAGAGGGCCGATAAACATCTGGAACCTTTATGGGTCTGGCTTTGATAGGTGGCCATCAATAAAGAGGCTTTTTACAAATACTGTATAGAAAACGCCGTCTATATCCTGACAACGATTTGCTTTTCAAGTGCACACTCATGATTTTCTTTAATATTCATTAGAATGAATATTATAATGACCCAGAATGGATATTACGTGATATTGAGGAAACACACGAGTGCAAACTTCAAAGGCAGATCATTGTGGGGTTCTACGTGGGCTTTTCTATATTTGTACATTTCCTTGCTATGGGCCCTAATAAGGAGTAAAAACACGGTTGCTTCTCAGCCAAGCCGACCAGATCAAAATCAGCATGGAATTTAAAACAAATGTGTGTTTTTTTTAAAAAAAAACTAGTTGAAAAAAAATTTACTGCACTGTTTCTGAGGGTGGATATGGACATGCCATTCAGAAATCAATCCCCTAACACTCATAAGCTCCGCTGAAGTGACACTTATTTCCTTATGGTTTCCTAGAGAAATCATTATATGTCAAGAGGAAAGGAGAAGGAAAAGAAGAGAAACTCGAAGCAGAAATATAATTCCTTTCAACAAAGGAGAGGCAAGCAAACAGACGATGAGTTGTATATTTTGCTAAAGCATGGATGGATTTTAAAAACGGGCCAGGGAGGTGGGGGGAGGGAAGAAGGGGAGGGAAGAAGGGAATGGCCACATAAGCTTGTTAACTACAGACAGCTATAATTAGAATGTATTTAGAACCATCCATAGCTCAGGTTGAGTTTCTACAATTTTTAAATTCAGAATTTACAGTGCCGGTTGCGGAGCAGGGCCCCAGGTGGCTTTACGGGGTTAAATGGCAGATTAAAGCCAGCACAACTAATTTCTTTATTTTAATCTTATTAAGGGGACAACAGCTGCCAACTGTCACCATTTCTGCATGAGGTCTCCGAGACACGTACCGGATGCTTTGTAGAATAAAGCAAGTTGTTATTTTAAAAAGATACTCACAAAAGTCTACTTCCAGGGCCCCCACCCCCAATGATTTCTGCCTCGTTTTAGTGCACAAAGGAGGGTGCCCCCTTGTTTTGAAAAGCACCTCCAGGTCAGCATCGCACACCCCAAAGGTTATGCCAAGAAGGAAAACCAGTTGGTGGAATAGTTGGATATAATGCTGTTGTTTGCTCACTGCTGTTGTTTTAAACTTTTTCTTAGGCTTCCTAAATCAGCTTTAGAGCCGTGTTAGATGGCATAGACACCCTGTCCCTGCAATCTGTCCATTGCAAATCCCAAATAACTCCGTCCCCCCACCCTGCTTCCTTTTCACACTGCTCAACTGCAAGGAACAGGCATCCTCACTCAGGTGTTAAGCCAGAAAGCACATGGGCCTCTTGTTATGCTGGTGGGGTGCAAGTTTGGCCCCCTCAACCTCTCCACCCCACCTCAAAGGAAGGTGGACTTTCTCATCAAGAAGGTCTCCAGAGATGCCCTGTAAGCTTGATTTATGGATGCACCACCAGAATTTTCCCCAAGCGAGAGCTCCGATAAAGTAAGGCTTCCAGTCATGATAAAGCTGTCAACCTGTTTGGTTGAGGGTCTGATGGGACATGGAGGTGGAAAGCGGGCCTTCTGCCCATGTTTCCAACCATGTAAACCTCGCATGGTTTCAGGCTTAACTCCTGAAAAGGGCTGGCAGGTGAATTGGTTTTCAGTGTGACTTCTGCACACACACACACACACACACACACACACACACACACACACACACACACACACACAAAGGAATATCACCAACTGCGATGGAATGAATTGTCTGTTCTGGGGCACATGGTTTTCTGCTTCATAGTTTTTTGATGGTGCTTTCAAATAAAAATTCGCAAGAGGATCTGAAATGACTTCCAAAGAAGGCATTATTACCATGCACAAAGAAACAGTTCATAAGTTACATCTGTGCAAAATTGGTCAACACACCGAGAAAACTGACTACAAATACTCGGATGGGCTAATATTTTTCTGTGCGGCTGAGATAATAGGAATGGTGCTGATGGGAGGATGAAGCCTGGCATCATTTTGCATCTGTTGCATTGCTTTTTAAATAAAGAAAATAAAAACAAAAGAGTGAAATGTAGAAATGGAAATTACGTCAGAGTTAACGACAGTCTAAATCCAACAGTGTGCTAACATATGGAGAATTTCTGCCAATGTTTCTGCAGTGGATTCTACCCCAGGAGAAGCATTTAGCTCCACAATCTTTTGCACAACCTTTAGTTGGACAACCTTGGACACCCCACAGTCCCCCAAGTGCTTGTGGATGAAAAGCTAACTCTGAACGTGCCAAACCTTCAGCACAACCGTGCTTATGCCAAGTAAAATGACTCACTGCCTGTCCATCTTAAATTTCTGAGTTCGAGTATGTCTGATAATTTGGGTGCAATTCTGACAAGTGAAACCACTAATGGATTTAAGGCACTTCTTTTCTGCCTTGTCAAACGCCTTGCAAGTATTTTCATTAAAAAGTCCAATTCCAAAAAAATGCATCTAGAAAAAGGGTGAATCTTTAGCAACAGTTTCTGAAGATCCAAAAAAGTACACTGCTTAAAGCACCCCATTACCTTCCATTCTCCTTAGAAACTTTGATTTCTTAATCTTGTACTATACTGCCTAACTTAAGACTTTAAAAAAAAATCTTTTTGGTAGCTGGCTGTAACTTAAACTACAGCATATAAAATCCACATGATTTATTTGAACGTTGATTACGCTCTCTGTCTTTCAATGAAAATGAAATATTTGGAGCTAATGAAGTGATTAAAATCTACTGCAAGCTGAAATATTTCCATAGCTTAACTACTCTAATCTGTCACTTTATTAGCTTTATGGATACAGGCCAGGTTCCAAAAGCAGCGTCTTATCCATTGATGTGTCCCAGAACGATTGGGCTGGGGCTTGTTAGAAGGCACACAGGACTACACTTCAGAACACAAGGGTTTTTCCAAAGGAGTTGGTGATACAGCTGGGCTCTGGACAACTGAATGAACATGAATGGGGCTATGATTAAAATTCCATATAAAAAAACAGTAAACAATGTTTAAAACCCCCTTGCACTTTAAAATAAGTCAAAAAGAAACATAGCTTGGTCAGGACGACAGGGGCTACGAGGACTGTAATCCAGAAAAGTTACTATTCTCAGCTCTGTAAACCAGCTTTCTATGAAACAGACGGGGTGGGGTGGGGCTGGGGGCTGTCTCAGGCCCTATATTTCATTCACATGTGGATTTTGATCAGAGATGGCATGGTTAGTGGGAAAAGGTGAACACGTTGAATTAATCATAGATAAGCTTTAAAAAATCTAATTGGGTGGTGTTTATACTGTACCTGGGATGTTTTGAGCAAGTTTTAAATGGGTGTTTAAATTTACATTACATTACTGCACTTAAAAAGGCCTAGAAAACGCCTCTTAAAACATTAACCCGTTCCGAGGAGGAGGAGGAGGAGGAGGAGGAGGAGGAGAAGAAGAAGAAGAAGAGGAGGAGGAGGAGGAGGAGGAGAAGAAGAAGAAGAATCAATTTTAATATGTTCGTTCCTATCGCTGGTTTTGTTGCGCCACTCTCATGAAGCTTCTGCAGGTATTTCACGTAGGTTTCCAATGTTCTGATACTCTGATACTGTAGCACTGATACTGAATCATCCAGGGGAAGTTAAGAGTAACAAAGAACATTCTTACCTACCTGTTACAAATGTTTCCTTATGGGCCTAAAGAGTAACATGTAGTTACTAAAAGCTACTTATTAATGTGGCATTTTTAGGCACGGTGAAAAGGACTTTGTTAGGGATTCTAAGGTTTTATGCTATCTTCTAATTCCTTCTCAATCCTAACATTTTAAAAAATGTAACTTAAATTGACAAGAATGTAACCAGGAATGTAACATGGGAGCCAACAGGCTATGCATATGGTTGAGTCACAAGTTACTTTCTTGTTTACTTTAAGGAGCCCCGTGGTGCAGTGCTTAAATCCCTGTACTGCTGGTAAAACTGTGCTCACGACCTGGGAGTTCAATTCCTGGTAGCCGGCTCATGGTTGACTCAGCCTTCCATCCTTCCAAGGTCAGTAAAATGAGTACCCAGCCTGCGGGGGGGGGGGGCAATGTGTAGCCTCCATACTGTAATTAAACTGTAAACTGCCCAGAGACTAAGCAGAACACTTTGCTTTGGCTTTGCTTTCTGAGTATTGAGCACAACAAGATCCAGGAACAAATTCTTTTCAGGGAGAAAGTATCCGAGCTCTACCTACTATCAGTAACACTGATGGTTCTTTTGCATGATACTTATAACCAAACCCATCCACTTCTGCCACTGAACAATTTCCTAGCCAAAAGGTCTGCCGAGTGTAACCAGCGCTGTTTTATCCAGACCGAATGTACCTTTTCTGCAATGTTGGCCTCGCTGGTCTAATAACACTGAACAACAAAGGGGCAAACCCTTAAATCTTGATCATAATAAAGCTTTGTCTTGCAGACATGGGATTAAAATTCTGAGCCGCAGTAGACTCGACTGGGATTTTGGGGGAAGAGATGGGGATGACAGTCCCATCTCTAATCTCCTCCCATCCTTTTCTAAAATACGCATGAAGAATTAAATTATTAAAATACCACCAGAGGCTTTTCTTTCTTTCTTTCAGTCGCGTATAACAACAACAACAAAAAGCCATTATAACATAAATAATGAGCAACATTAGTGAGAGTTGCACAGGGTATGCCGAAGAGGCCATTTGCAATTGCTGTTGCCAGGAGATTCAGAGAGGACTCCGGGCTTGCCTCCCTAAACGACCACTGGGGCCCTGCATGCTGGTTTTCTCCTGCCCTGCAATACAGGGATGGACATCCCATTCACCTGACCAAGATGTAGGTCAAGCTTTTAAAATGCAAAGGGCAACAAAGCCGGTGCCATTGACAATCAGCTAATTGGCGAGGTTCATGGGTCCACCATATTTCCTGGTCTGGTTGGCCTGAGTTATTTAACCAGTGGCTTCTGTAATTAATATACATGCCCAGGTACAAAATTTGGCTTTTTTGTCCATGGGTGCAAATCCTGAGACTGCATTTCAGTCCGTCATTGGCATCAACATTTCACTCACACTTTCTGAAAAAAAAAAAAAACCACCTGTAATTCATGCTCCAGAAATGGTTTGCAGAGGCCTCAACTATCATTTTACTCCGTACCATCTGTTCCAAAGGTTTTATAGATCAGCCCGTCCTGTTGTATTTGGCAGAGAAGTTCTTACCCTGTTATAGAACTGCTGGAATTAGGTCCTTGGCATCGGCCTCTCTCTTTTTTTGGTGGGTCGCCGTTTTCCAAGCACGACTCGCTATTTTCGACAATTTCTCCCTGCCATGAGCTATCTACAAAGCGACCTGGGTGTGCCTCTGACGAACTCGCCACTTTCCCTGTACATGTACTGTCATAAATGAACTTTCCCCTCTTCCTGTCACCACAGACTCTTCTCTACTTCACACTGGTGTCATAAACAGAACCACTTTGCAGGAACAGTAGCGAAGGGAACTACGTATAGATATAAAGTAGATATAAAGATAGTTTCTTTCCAAGTGCAATCAAACTGTTGAATAATTAATTTTTACTTCTCTTCTTCCTTTTTAAATAATAGGTTATATATTATTGTTGAACTCTGTTTTTATTGTTGAATATATGATTCTCATATTTCCTTTTTTTATATGGAGAGCATTTTTTACCAAAACAAATTCTGGGTGTGTCCAACCACACTTGGCCAATAAAAGGATTCTGATTCTGATTCTGATATAGGCTCCTGCCTGAACGTATATAAACCACTCAAATTGCAAGGCACACGAAAATAAAGGATGGTTTCCCAGGACTGCTGAAACCTAGGGTACCAAACCCTCTGCCGTAAGCAAGGCCGCAGGTAACTTGAATGTCAGGAATCAGGTACAGTTGCAGCAACTTGTGCAATTTATCATTTTCGGCGCTCGCCTGGCTGCAGCTTTCTCCTGGCATTACCGAGGATCCTTCCTTTTGAGCTTAACTCCCGAGTCGTCCCTTTGAAGCAATGGAATCAGCCTCTGCCAACATCCATCTATGATTAACTGTATGCTTGTCCCAAACCAGCGCCTGGAATCGCTGCCAAAGGCGTTGCAGAAATTCGGCCAGCCTTACAAAGGGCTCCATTCACAGCCCTTGGAAAGATGATCCGTATTTATTAGGCACTTCTTTCTTGACGTTCCATGAATCTCCTGGCTTCTCTGCTCTGCCTGTGCTCCTCCCTTCTCTCCTCCCCCCTCTCCCACCCCTGGTGTTCATATCACGAATACCCTTACCATATCACATTTTTGATTGCTGCAAAACGGGGACAAATATTTTTGCCGACTCCAGGATGATGCATAGAATCATAGAATCATATAGTTGGAAGAGATCTCAAGGGCCATCTAGTCCAACCCCCTGCCATGCAGGAACCCCCATCACAATATTTCCAACAGATGGCCGTCCAGCCTCTGCTTAAAAACCTCCAAAGGAGGAGACTCCACCAACACCCTTTGTGGCAGCATCTTCCAATGCCGAACAGCTCTAACTGTCATGCAAGAGGGATTTTTCCATTGGTGTCGATCAAGTGCCACAGAGAGGGCAAAAGGAGCCAGAAGGCACACTTAGCCATGGTTTGCTTACCTTGGCCATAGTTGAGTTTTATATCCAATACATTACAAGGAGTGCTTCATCAGAAAAGGAGTTTCCTTGAACGCTTAACCCTAACCTAGACATGTCAAAACTTCAGCCCGCCTGATGTTTTGGACCACAACTCCCAGAATTCTAAGCTTAGGTTGCCAATGGCAAAGGACTGTGGGAGTTGCGGTCCAAAACATCTGGAGGGCCAAAGTTTGGACATGCCTGCCCTAACCCATGGCCATCAACTTTGATTCTTTTTTAAAAAAACTAAATTCTTCATTTTTCATTTAAGAAAAATGTCTATACCTTTATGTAGCATCTCTTTACATACGCTTCATATTTTTTTCACTTCCTTTACATTTTCACATTTATCCGAGTCTCTGTTTTCTACTTTGCATCTAACTATGGGATTCCGAAAATTATACTGCAAAAAAAGAGTAACTTTTCGGGAGTTTAGGAGAGCACTTTCTTATGCTGTTGACAAGGAAAATAATGTCATTTTCACTCTTCTCCAATGGCTACAATCCAAAACTTTGGCAAACTTGCTCTAGACTTGGGCCCCCACCAGCCATGTCAGATTTCAAAGCCATAAAACTCTCTATAAACCTATTCATCAGTTTTGGAGCAATAAATAGGGCGCCCAGGCCAAATTGGAGCCAGAAAATGCATCCTAGCCACAGATGCCATTAATTTACTGACCCCTCTGAGAGAGAGGGGTGGGGTGGGGTGGGGCAAGCAAAAGCAGCTCACTCACTTCAGAGGGATCCGTGAGACAGTGTTCAAGTTGGTGGAAGTTGTCGCAACCTGCAGGACTTGCTCCAGAGCTGTAAATCCTCCTGCAACGTGAAAGCCAACTTGATCGGCTGTATTCTGCAAAGAACACAACAGGAACGAATTTAAAGTCAACTAGTCAAAAACAGTTAGCTCTGTAACTGTACAATACTTGCATACCCTTTGAAAAAATAATAATAATGTTACTCTTGCATAATGTAGAGTAGAGTGGGTCCTTGATAAAGGAGCAACTAATGTTGTGTTCAGAGCCTCATCACAAGGGGTCCACGTCAATTTAAAAACAAACATTAATGATGCAGAAAAGGGCTGAGAATCATACCAACCCCAGGAGGGCATTTTCTCTGGATCCCACAGACCTCCTCCCCAGACTGGAGATACGGTATGTAGAGATGGGCACGAAATGAACAATTTTTCGTTTTTGTTTTCATTTTTTTTGTTTCGTTACATAACGAAACGACAAACGAATTTTGCCTCCAAAATGAAACGAAACGAACAGAAACACCAGAAATTTTGTCATCCATTTCGTTTTCGTTACGGCAATACATTGAATTGCTTTAAATGCTAAAAAAATCACAAAAAATTGAAATAAATGGTAACGAAATGGTAACAAAACAAACGAAAACGAAAACGAATGTTTGCAAAAATTTGCGAAAAACGAAAACGAACCGAAACAGACCCCCTAAACGACAAACGAAACACCATTTTTTTGATTCGTGCCCATCTCTAATGGTATGTGTACTTTGAGATCTTGTTTCAGCCAAAAATGAAGGAACCAACCAACCAACGAAACCCAAGTCAACTGACTGTATCCAACAACCACATCACTTTTTCCTTCCAAACTGGAAGTGTATTTCCAGGCTGGATAGGTTCTCCCAGTTGCTTCCGTTTTTACTTGGAGTGGCTGGGGAGCCCACCAGAGGATTTTGGCTATTGTATTAAATGAAATATCAGCACTTTTCCTTACTCATCTTGAGCACCCCCAAAGTTTGCCGGAATCTAGGCGAGGGTTGTGAATATTTGAAGTTGGGAAACCAACAATCATTCTAGGGATCTTTGAGCAGGCCCAGGAAAGAATCCCACTTCCCAAAAAGTCACAGCTGCTAGTTTGAGTTGACCATATTGGGCTGGGCGGATTCATATGTTGGATTCATTAAAAGCAAAGTCCTACATTTCTATTTTAAACTTGAGCACTTTCACAAATGAGCTATATGCAAAGGCAGTAAAACGAAACAAGGATGTCCAGATGTATAGGTATTTTGGCCTTCTAGATTTGTTTGTGGCTGCATTTTTCTTCTTTTAGGATTACTGTATATGGTTTAAGATTGAATTATAGATACAAAATAAAGCAGGGACCTTATTTCTTTACCTGATAAGACACCTTATTGGCTTGGGAGCCCTCTTCTCTTTTCCTGATATGTCTACGGTGGCAACTAATAGGATTAAGGGCTGCCTTCCCATAATACAGCTCAGCTCCGTGGCACACACAAAAAATATAATATATGAATTTAAAAAATGACAGCCGAAACATGAATTACGCAGCCTGGGAATCCATCCAATTATTAACTAAAGTAACTGTTATTACCTAACCTAATCAAAGGAGAAGTAGCTGTTAATCTTGGTGGCCTGCAGTGCCGCGGCGGTCAGACTGGATGAACTGCCTTTGTACCCGACTCTTTCCGCAGACAATAATTATGTTCCTTTGTGATCAAGGCAGGAAAAGGAGCTTCTTGGCATTTTGAGGCCAAAGGCAACAGATGGGGAGGGCGGAGCCAGGGTCTCCCTGCTCATTAAGGAGATGGGGGTGTGTGTCCTCTTGGGGGGGGGTCTGCATCACCTCTAGAATAGAATGGTTCCCTGGAAGACCCAACAGGCTGGGGAGGCATTCAAGCAGAAGGCACAAAGAGCAAGCACCTGAGATGTCTGTGAAGATTCTCAGTCATCCAGATGAGTTTATCTGGAAGTTGAGTCATGGCTACTGGACTTCTTTTTTGAGAGATAGAAACGTTTCGCTGTTCATCCAAACAGCTTCCTCGGTCTGAATACAGGTAGTGCAAGTACTCCATCTTATAGTCAGCTTTGACCTCTTGTCACCCTGGTCTGAATTAGGCTCATAAGATGAACAAAGTCCAGTAGCCATGACTCAACTTCCAGAAGAAGCACCTGAGATGCACCTTCACGTGTGTGTGTGTCCCCCATTCAGAGCGGTTGGCGTTCATTTTCTTGGGAAGGAGAGGGGGGGGATCACAGAGGTGTTGAGGGTGAGCCGTGGTGTTAAAAGTCCCATTATTAAAAAATCAGTGCATAAATGGTCCCAAAGAGCTTTTATTAATCACTTGGGACTTATAAAGAAGCTGAGAAAAATGGTAGGCTTTCACCATGGATGGAAAGGAGCCGGTGGGGAAGGTTCAGGGCACATACAAAAGGACGTCTGAATAATACTGCCACTGTTCTTGATGTCTACCTTTCCCAAATCCATTCAATCAGCCCATTTGACGATGTCGTAATACCAATGACTCATCTTCAGTATAAACTAGGTGAGAATCTAGGGTGTTATAGGAAAAATACAACCTACGGACAGTGAGCTGGTTGGCTTCAAAACATTTGTCTGGGCAAGGGAATAGCATTATAGTAAGCCTATTAAACTGCATTGGTAGCCTTGCCTTCCGCAAATTCCATTTGTAATGTGGGGGTAAAAGCCCCCAGCGTGCTTCACAAAGCCATTTAATTTCAGCAGTTTCCGCGCCTGACCTGTCTGAAAGCATGGAGAAGAACTAAATCGATGCCAAATATCACTGTTACTGACGCAGGTCCAAAGAACCCTGCAGGCATGCCCAAACTTTGGCCCTCCAGATGTTTTGGACCACAACTCCCATAATCCTTTGCCACTGGCCATCTAAGCTGAGAATTCTGGGAGTTGTGGCCCAAAACATCAGGAGGGCTGAAGTTTGGACATGCTTAAGCTATAGTCTCTTTCCATAGGATGCTGGCAGAGAAGAAGTTATTTTTTCTGGTCTACAACTTGGCGGCTTGAGGACGGAATCCCTTTGAAGCCTGACTTTCCAAACACAAGGGACTGTGAATCACATCGCTCCAATACTAATGTGCTTCTTAGCTCTAACAACAGGCTGCCTATAATGCTTCTTCCCTGAGTGACTGACAGTCCTTGGTTTACAGAAATACTGAGGGACTAAGCCTGTATATTCCCTGAGGGGAAACCTGATGCCAGGACACCTGAAGTGGGTATGTCAAGTTTGCGGTCCAGATGCTGCACTTTCGACATCGTCATGATGGTTTCAGACTTCTCTGCCCCTCTTCTCATTCTGCCTCCCCACATCTGCAATGCTCAGCATGATACAGAAGTCTTCAAGACTAGAAAAGCTCATGAATCAGGTGCACAGACTTCGGTTTTATGATATCAAGGTCTTG
Organism: Phrynocephalus versicolor; assembly: GCA_023846285.1. NCBI lineage: Eukaryota > Metazoa > Chordata > Lepidosauria > Squamata > Agamidae > Phrynocephalus > Phrynocephalus versicolor. The sequence goes on from JAHTLZ010000252.1 coordinate 3,947,938, forward strand.
GCCGCTGCTAAGGGATAAATCACATGTTCGTGCAGCGAGTTCAGTTTTCCTAGCTTGGATGTTTATGTAGACCAAGGGAAGGGGGCCTTTGGCCCTCCAGATGTTTTGGTGTGCACCTCTTTATCCTTGGCCGTGGCGGCTCAGGATTCTCGGAGTCGGAGGCCAAAACATCTGGAGGGCCAAAGGTTCCCCTCCCTGGAGGTAGACAAATAACGCACGCAATCACAACATGTAAGCGCTATCTGCACACAAGAGGTATCATCAGGCTCGAGGTAGCAGGAGGAAATGTATAACAGAAGAGGAGCCATACGGCAGGTCCTTCCGCAGAACACTCCACGGTGCCCTGGTTTGTTGAGGAATCTACTTCTAACCCAGACTTTCCGTGCCTTCGTCTTAAAAATGAACATAGGAAAGGATCATAGAATCATAGAATCATAGAGTTGGAAGAGACCTCAAGGGCCATCTAGTCCAACCCCCTGCCATGCAGGAACCCCCATCACAATATTTCTGACAGATGGCCATCCAGCCTCTGCTTAAAAACCTCCAAAGGAGGAGACTCAACCACCCTCCGCAGCAGCATATTCCACTGCCGAATAGCTCTAACTGTCATGCAAGAGGGATGTTTCCATTGGTGTCGATCAAGAGCCACAGAGAGGGCAAAAGGAGCCCTAATGTTCAAATGGAATCTCTTTTCCTGTTGTTTGAAACCATTGCCCCGCGTCCTAGTCTCTGAAGCCATGGAAAACAAACCCCGTTCCCTCTTCAATATGACATCCTTTCAAATATTTAAACATAGTTACCATATCCCCTCTCAGTCTTCTTTTAGAGAGGCTAAACATTCCCAGTTCCCTAAGCCGTTCCTCATAAGACATTTCCTCCAGACACTCAACCATCCTGGTAGCCCTCCTCTGCACCCGCTCGAGTGGTGCAGCTAAATTCACCCACGAGTCCCCCCCCCCACTAGAGGAAACTGAACGACTGAACGACTGGGAGTTGTGTATGCCCTGAGGAACCAAGGCCACCCTGGCTCAACCGACCCACCCTAGTTGGGGTTTCCAACTGGATTTAGCCCTAGAAGTCACTGAAATAAACAAATGTCAATAACAGAGAGAAAAGTGTTGAAGGCTTACTCCCAGGGAAATGCATGCTTGCAGCTAAGGCACACTTGCAAGGACTTGTACAGACAAATCAGCTCAGGGTGGGGGTGGGGGTGGGGGTAGGGACAGCACACAGGCAAAGTTCCAACCAGCAGGGAACACAACTGACATCTTTAAATACTTCTGCAGGCTTTTTAGTATTATTTTTAAAAAACTAAATAAAGCACAACCCTTTTCCCAAAGACTGATACTCCTATGGCTTGCAGGCACTAGGATTATTCTTGGCAGGGCTCCTAGACAATGATGTTCTAAATAAAACCAGAACCGGCCCCGTCATCACATACACACAAAACTAATTATGTGGCTTCTGTGCCAAGAGAGAGAGGGGGGGGAGGTAGGAAGGAAAGAAAGAAGGAAGGAAGGAAGGAAGAAAGAAAAAAGAAAGAAAGAAAGAAAGAAAGAAAGAAAGAAAGAAAGAAAGAAAGAAAGAAAGAAAGAAAGAAAGA